>PVKN010033113.1:0-12113 GCA_004027915.1 Capromys pilorides
CAGAACTCTTGAAAATGCTCTACGATTTCAATTCACCGCTGCTGTGTCCAGGGGAGCCACTCTTCCGGGGCTTCTTGGTGGAGCAGTTAGGAATCTCTACAGTTCACTCGTCTGCATAGAGGTCGTGCTGTGCCTGGCAGTAATCTCCACTGCCCTTCAGAAACTCCATAAATGTGTGACCAAGAACACCACAGAACTGCTGTTGAAAAGAAAAAGGAAAAGTTATCCACCAATCCCAAAGGAGTATGTGCTGCTTTTACAGTATCGAGGTATTTAACTGTTCTGTTCTTCTTTTCTTCCAAATTAGTCTGAGACACCTTACTTGAATCACAAGATTTAAGAGGCAGTGATTGCTGATTAAGTATGAAGCAAAATGTCTCTAAAATTTGGTTAATTCCCGAGTCTCTAAATAGGTGGCCGTGTATCTCACACTATTATGAGCTCTATACACAACTTTCTATATTAATCTGTTCAACATAACATTTCCAAACAGTACAAATTTTACATTTCAAACTTCAATGGCATTTATTAACTGTCGCAAAATTTATTTAACTTCTAGAAAAAATCATTTACGTTGCTCTTCAGGTTTTTGTTATTATATTTGCTGCTTATAAAACCACCGAAAGAGATGAGGACAATGTTGCATCGTCCTTCTACAAAAATAACACTTTACACGAGCTACAAAAATAAACGAGCACATGATTACATATAGCCAAACAAATACCTATACTCATATTCTCAAGGGTAAATCATCAAAGGAAAATAAAATCCCATGAAGAGCCCAGAAGGAACCATTTGTTTTGCAGGTTAAATTCATGCACCGTACACTTAAAGAACCTGCTTCCATTTATTAACCTTTAAATAGACCTCGTGCCCTTTTCTAGCACTGCGCTCCACGTCAACGCGCTGATTTACACGGCGAAGGTCTCTCAGATGGCAGAGAGGTCGGAAGCCGTGGCTCCCTTTCCGCAGGGCGGAGGACCTGCGCGCAGGGCTCAGTCGGTCTCAGGCCCCACTAGGAAGTCACTTTTACTGCGGGCGCCGGTGCAAGGAGCGGAGGTCGCCGCTCCCACCGCCGTACCGGTCCCCACGCAGCAGTCCCGCCGCAAGACCCCGGACCCGAGGGCCTCTCCGCGCCCGCTGCTCTCCCCGGCGACCGAAAGGGGATTTACACGGGCTGCGCACGGAAGCGGCCCGGGCGGCGGTCTCCCAGAGGGTTCGCGCCCCGCGCCCGGCTTAGGCGGGGAGGAAGACCCTGGGACCCGGCCTGGAGGCAGCCGGAGCGCCGTGGGGCGGCTCAGCACGCGGGTCCCACGCGCACGCAGACGCGGACGGCGGGGTCTCGTCCCGGCCCGGCGCTTTCGTCCCCGCCCGGCCCGGCCCCTCCTCCCTCCGCCCGGCCGGCTGCGGCGGGCAGGCCCGGGCTCGTCCCGGCCGCCGCGGGGCCATCTTGTGCGCAGCTCGCGCGCTCACTCGCACGCTCGCCCGGGGTCCGGCCCGCCGCCCGCCCCGCGCCCCGCTGCCGCGCTCCGCGGCGGAGGACGGAGTCCGCGGCTTCCTGAGGCCCCGCGCGCCCCGCCCGCCACAGCCCCTCGGCGGCGCCGAACAAAGGCGATGGCGGCGGGCGCGCGTCCCGGCCCGCAGCTACTCACAGGAATATGTTTACTCATTGAAGATTGTGGCCTAATCATACAGCCGGTCCCGAGGCGGCGGCGGTGCGGGCGGCGGCGGCGGCGGCAGGGCAGGGCGCGGCGGCGGTCGTGGCGGGGCGGCGGCAGCGGTGCGGGCGGCGGGGGCACCAGACGACCATGCACTGAGCGGCTCGGCAGAGCGCTTGGCGGAGCCGGCCCGCAGCCCGAGCAGCCAATACGCGCGCCCAGGCGCTCTTGCGTCACAAACGCTCGCCTTTATAGCCAGCGTGACGTGCGCGCCCCTCCGCCCACCAATCACGGCCCGGGACCCTGGGCCCAGAGCCGACGTGCGTGGGCGAGGCCCTTCCCCTGCGGACGTCACCGCCCGGCGGCCTGCGCCGGTGTTAACCGGTTGATGAATGGCGAGCGGCTGGCGCGGGAGCGGCTCCTGGCGGGGGCGGGCCGGGCCGCGGGGGGCCGCGGGAAGCCAGAGGGGTGAAAGGGCCGCGTGGGAGGGGAAGGCAGTCTGTGCCGCGCGAGCCCCGCCGCGTGGCGCCCGGCTCCAGCCTCAGGCACGAGGTCCCCGGCGGGAGGCGCCCGCCCGCGCGCTGCGCAGGTTGCGGGGTCCGTGCGCCGGGACTGGGGCGCCGCCCCGCTTCGTCTAGAGCTCGGTCGCTCCTCTCGTCAGACCTGAGTTTAGCTCAGGCAATCCTGTTCCTCTAGCCAGGCCAAAGGAGCGGAAGGCCGTTTTTAATGAAAGCGTTCTGTGCCGTCAAGTGCGACGGATACCGGGGAGATGGCTCTGTGGCACGAGTAGAGTACCTGCCTGGCTAGTGCAAGGTCGTGAGTTTGAACCCCGGTCTCACAAAAACAGTGCGCTGGGAAAATCCGTTCGCTGCTTTCTGAAAGGAGTAAGCAGGACCCTATCTGCTTTGCACATCTGGGTTCCCACCAACACTGAGGCTTCACCTTCATTTTAAAGAAAATGGTTCACAAAGGCTAGGGAGACAGCTCAGTAGAATAAACGCTTGCCTGGCAAGCACAGAGTCCTGAGTTCAATCCCCAGTATCACAAAAAAAAAAAAAATTTGGGCCGGCGAGATGGTTCAGTGGTCTAAAGCGCCTGCTTAAGAAAGCTCAGGCAACTGCAGGGACTGTGGTTTGATCCCCGGCACCACATGCTACGCCAGCCCCACCACCAGGGCAGGGTGAGCCAGCCATAAAATAAGTAAATAAAGAAACAAACAAGCAAAACAAATAAATAAAATAAATAAATAAATAAAAAGAAAATGGTTTACAGCCCCACCCCCAGGCCTGCCATAATATAAATAAAGTTTTTTAAAAATGAGCCCGGCGTGGTGGCACAAGCTTGTAATCCCAGCACTTGGGAGTGTGAGGCAGGAGGATCAGTGTGAGTTCGAGACCAGCCTGGGCTACAAACGTGAACTCAAGGCCAGCCTGAAATGTATAGGGAGACCCTGTCTCAAAAAGGCCAAAAAAAAAAAAAAAGAGAGAGTGACTTACTTAGGAATCCATGTAAGTCAAGGAAAACCAGCCTGAGATACATATGTCCCTTTATGAATATAAAACTAGCAAGGTCTGAGAATATAGGAAAATTTATTAAAAGGCTTGGGATGGTAAGATTGAAACTAAACAGACCAAGGAACTCATCAGAAAAAATTTATTTTATAGATGAAATGTTCGAGGGCCAGGGAGGTAGCTCAGTAGAATAAGTGGTTGCCTGCCAAGTACAGGGTCCTGAGTTCAATCCCTGGTACCACCAAAAAAAAAAAATGTTCCATATGGCAAGTGACACGTTTCTCTCTGGGATAAAATACAGGTGTTCTATCATAGACATTCAAATGAAGAACTTCATAAGTACTAGCGTAGCAGAAGACACCAGTGCAGTCAGCCATCCGCTCTGGCCACAGGTTAAGGCAGTGATGATAACTAGAAGAGTGAAACTTCGTTCGGCATGGAATGACTTCAAAAGAGAGGCAGGTTAATATGTGGACTCAGCAAACGTAAGCAGAGTCCGGGCTGTGCTGACCAGTTTTCTTGTAAAGCTTGGGATGCAAGCTGCGGCCTGTGCTCCACAGAGCCTGTGATTGCCCCCGGCAGGACTGGTGTGAGGACTCCACTGTGCTGGTCCAACCCTAAATGCTGGGCTGACTCTGGGGGCAGAAAATGAGCCCACTACGCTACAGTGAAAAGGGCGTAGTTCCAGGGTGAAGAGCAGAGGCCTCTGACACCGACAGGACCTATTTTAAACAAGGCGTGGGTGTAGTGTTGCCCGCCGGGTCTGCTAAGGTCTCGGGCGTCTCCTGCCCTGCCACAGCCCTGTTAGGTGTCCTAAGAGGCAGTGGCTCCCCACTGTGCAAGTGGTATCTACTGGGTCCAATAATTTGAAGCTGCTGATTGTCAGAGAACAATAATCCATCCCAGCATTGATCAGGAGATCCCTGTAGCCTGAGAACTCCCTAACCTGCAGACTCTCCCTCCGGTCTAGCACCTCTGCTTATCTACAAGTGACCTCTAATAACCTCACAAGCATTCCAGACTAAGAAAGAAAACACTTTTAAATTTTACTTTTTTAAAGCTGGATGTGGTGGTGCACGCCTGTAATCCCAGCACTTGGGAGGCTGAGGTAGGAGGATCAGTGCAAGTTCGAGACCAGCCTGGGCTACAAAAGTGAGCTAAGACCAGCCTGAACTGCATAGCGAGACCCAAAAGACAGCAACAAAATAAAATAATTATTTTTTTAAAAAAATCTTTATTTGGTACAGTCTCACTTCTCAGCTCAGACTCAGAGTGATCCTCCTGTGACAGCCTTCCCGGTGCTGGGATTGCAGGTGTGCACCGCCACACCCAGTTTTGTTGGCTGGCACAAGTTCCAGGGCCAGCATGGCATGTGGTACTAGGATCCTGGCACTTGCCAGGCAGGCACTGAGACCACTGAGCTATCTCCCCAGCCCAAGAACACCTTTAAGAGCCAAGGCATAAGCTAAGCCTCAGAAGACTTTTCTGTCCTACAAACCAAGATACCTCCTTGGAAGCAACTTACTTTTTTAAAACTCTGCGTTCTTGATGTCATCAGGTTAGGCAGGGCTTCATCAGTGTATTGGAAAGGGAAAAGCCAATAGTAGGAAAATAAACGCAGAACATGAGGAAAGTCCTTATGAAGACGAGGGCCTTATGAAGCTAAGGAGTCAGAGAAATCTTTACAAGGATACCAGATCTTCCAGTAAACACTGATTCCATTTATGCCAATCGGTAGGTACACAAAAGCAGACAACGTCGTCATCTGCTGTGTTTTCGGATTGGCTGGAGCCATAGTTGGTTCTGATACACAGCACCGTATTATCATGACAGTAATAGAATGACCAAATGTAACAATACCAGTCTAGAAAATATTAACTGTCAGCATGCCGATACATCAAGTATATTTAATGAAGAGAAATACCTCAGTAGGCCATAACCCAGTAGATATCTCGATGTTCCTTTTGCTATTTTACAATAGCCTACTTTACATCCACAATCTTTCACGATTATTTTAAAAGGGTGTGCGTAAAGTTCTATGAACATCTAATTTATAGTGCTTATTGTTCAAAGCTAAACCATGTCGATTTGGGAAAACAATTTCTTCCTTTAGGTCACGTATTTATTTTATCAAGAGTTGGACAAATTTTAATAATAAAAATCTAACAGCATCAGTGTCTCATAATTTCAGCAGGAACTCTAGACAGGAATTTCCAGTGAGCCATCAAGCTTGTCATAACAAGCATCTCAAGGAATCCGGCCTAATGACCAAGTCTGCAGGCCAGCAGCTGTGTGCAGGCTCTTGGATCCAAAACGCATCAGACGAAGAAACTGTCACCCTGCCTGGAAGCTCCTGTGACTGTGCAAGTGAATGCAGCAGAAGCAGAAGTAAACGTGAAGCCGTCAAGTCCAACCATTAACCCTAAGACTTCCTCTGGAGAGTTTTCTGAGGCAGTTTGAAAAAACAGCTTTGTAAGCAGAAGTGTCCACTGTAACAGCTTTCCTTATGTGAGGCCATGTTCATCCCCTCTACTTTCCATGCCTACTTTTCTTCAATTCAGATATAAGCCTGAGCATGGTTCAGGCAGTCTTCAGCTTAGTGGCGGGGCCCCTGCCTGTCGTATTTACTTCTGTGGGAGTCACATGTGTAATGAGATGCAGCAGACGATTAGTCAAGAGTCAGCGATGCATTTTCCATTCCCAGACTGCCAGGGACTGTAATAATTCATTGCGTTTTCAGGTCACAGTGCTATGACTACCTCATGGACTGGTACCTGGGTTTCAGAAAACTTGTTAAATTTCTGTTGCTGTTTGGTAGCCTGCATACGAATCGCCTGGGAGCTGGGAATGAGTAGGGCCGCTGTGGCCTTGTGGTTGTCCAGAACACGTTGAACGCTGAAGTGAGACGAAAATAGCTTAGGAAAGGAGAATTTAATCTGGCTAGAGAAAAGGAATGGAGTATAAATAAATTTTAAAGGTTGATTATGCATGCCACGGCAAAAACTGTCACTTGACAGATTTAATTTATAGACTTGGCATTTAGGCTGCAGATAATCCAGACAGTGACCTCAGCACCAGTTGTGGGCAGGCAAGCCTTACGTAAGGAGAACTGTCCCTGAGCAATTTCCAGCGAACATCATGACGAGTTAACAAGAGCTACGGGAGCTGTGTTTCTTCCCTACCCTAACACAATTGCTTTTGAACTGGGTATGTTCAACAAACATTGCTACTTAGTGTTCTTCTCTTCTTCATTTGGTTAATGGAAGAGAGTGAACAGAAATGAGTGTAGATGCTTTGATTTTCTTTGTCTTTTTTCAGTGATATTTCCATTTATTTCACTTTCATTAGTAAATTTTTTTCTCTTACATAATTGAACACGTATTTTTTTGTTAAAACTAACAGTCACAGTTGAAGAAACGGGCCGGCGAGATGGCTCAGCGGTCTAAAGCACCTGCTTAGGCAAGCTTAGGCAACCACAGGGACTGTGGTTAGATCCCTGGCACCACATGCTGCGCCAGCCCCACCCCCAGGGCAGGCTGAGCCGGCAATTTTATTTATATATATATATATATATATATATATATATATATGTATATATTTTAGAAACAGTGGTTTATCTTTCTGATTAAAGGAACAAGTTGCTGAATCTTAAGGCCTCAACAAATGTCACTTCAACAAAATAAGACCTTTTATTTTTATTTATTTATTTATTTATTTATTTATTTATTTATGTTATGGCCAGCTCAGCCTGCCCTGGGGGTGGGACTGGAACAGCCTGTGGTGCCAGGGATTGAACTCAGGTCCCTGCAGTTGCCTAAGCAGCTGCTTTAGACTGCTGAGCTATCCCACCAGCCCTGAGACCTTTTATTTTGATTATTCTGGGTGCTTAGCAATTGTGTTTCTCCAGTGGCTTCCATTTGCCCAATAGTCATGACAGCTGTTGTGACACGGTGCCCACGCTTCCAGAGATTCTACCTGGTGGATCCTCTTTCCCAGTGCGACAGTTATGACAGCCTCCGCTCACGTCTATCCACTGGGCCTTCTCTGTCAAGGCTGGCCAGGAAGTCCTGCTTTAGCTGTCAGGGCCTTGGTCTGCTGAATATTGTCTTCCTGAAATCTCATGGATGTTCTCTGTCATGTAAAAAATATTTCTGTAAGCAATGTTCTGATCAGGTGATCTTTTCAGGTTTTACTTCCCTTCTTGTGAAGTCTTTATCTTTTTTTGTCTTTTTCAAACAGGGTCTGGCTATGCAGTTCAGGCTGGCCTTGAGCTCACTTTTGTAGCCCAGGCTGGTCTCGAACTTGCACCGATCCTCCTGCCTCAGTCTCCCAAGTGCTGGGATCACAGGCGTGCGGCACCACGCCCAGCTCTTCTTTCCAAAAATGCTTCTTGTATTGAGGAAAAATCAGTTCAAATGAATGTTGAAAGAAAGTGAAAAGTATCAACTATTTTAAATAGCTTCTGAATGTCAAGGACTACTATTCAGAAAACGAGTATCGACAATGTTATAGACACAGAATAAATTTGGAACATTAGATTGTATGTTGGCTGCTTAGAAGTGTTGCCTATGGAGATAGCTCAGTGGTCTATGCACCTGCCTACACAAGAGCAGGGACCCCTTTTCAATCCCTGGTTCCACATACCATGCTGAGCTGGCCACTGAGACTTGATGTGATGGAACATGCCTGTAATCCAAGCACTGGGGAGGCTGAGACAGGAGGATCACTGTGAGTCCAAGCTGCACAATGAGACCCTCTATCAAATACATAAAATTAAAAAAAAAGAAAAATTGAAAGGGCTGGCCAAATAGCTCAACGGATTAAAGCACCTGCAAGCAGGTGCAGGGGCTGGGGGTTTGATCCCTGGGCATGCTGAGCTGGCAATTGAGACTGGGTGTGGTGGCGCATGCCTGTAATCCTAGCTCTTGGGAGGCTGGATAAAGGTGGATCACTATGAGTCCAATCTAGTAGTGAGACCCTGAACACCCTGTAGACCCTTCCCTAAAATATAATAAATAAATAAATATTTTTTAAAAATCAAAAATGTTATTTTGAAGACATACAAATGGGGGGAATTTACTTAAGAAGAGGCTGTTCTGACAGACTGTAGACTTGTAATCTCTGCAGTACCACTCGAGGCTCCAGGTTATCCTAGCCTGGCTCCAGCTGTCAAAAAACATTATCACTATTCTTATTCAGGTTCCACGTTCCTGGAGCATTAACCTGATAATAACTTACCTTTATTAAAAGTGTAATGTGAGATATAAGAACATAATGCTTAACCATGGAGAAACTCCCTGAAAATGTGAGATAAAGGTACAGATGATTATTTTCAGAGAACTAAAGGAGAAACTGGTGCGATGAAAATGCTTATGTGCACGTCCATGGCTACACACTACGAGACTGTCTAACTGTACAGACAACATAGGGAAATATCAAAAGTGAAGGCGACTTGGAGATGCTCTGAGGGTAGTCCCAGTGGAACCAATTGCAAGACAGGACTGAGTTAATGTTGCAGTATCTGGGGAGGGCAAGATGGCTCAGTGGTCTAAAGTGCCTGCTTAGGCAAGCAGAGAGACTGCAGTTCAATCCCAGGCACCACATGCTGTACCAGCCCCACCCCCAGGGCAGGCTGAGCCGATTGTAATATTAAAAACAAATGTTACAGTATTTGTCTGGAGGGACGCTGTGGGATATAAGGAGGGTGGAACTGGGTACACGAAGAGCAGGGTTTCTGTTATGGTTTGTATCTAGCTGTCCCACCAAAGCCTTGGGCAGTCCTGGGGCAGAGATTTCTAGAGTTTGAGATTAATTCATGATCAAGGCTGGGATTATGGGCGTGAGTACTACACCCAGCCAGGGGCGGGTAGCCTGAATGTGACATTAGAGAGACACAGAGACAGACTTCCATGCTGCAGCCGTTGTTGCTCCTGCTCCTCCCTTTTGCTCTCTGCTCTTTGTCGCCACCATGAAAGGCTGCCCTCTGCCTTGTGCCGCGCTGCCTTGGAGCCGGCCGAGTGTGGACTGAAACCTCCGGCAACTGTGAGCTGAATAAACCTTTCCTTCCTTCATTTCGAGTGCCGGGTATTTGTCCCAGCAATGAGAGAAGAGTAACTGAGACAACCTCTATGGATCTGAAAATTGTCTGAGTTTCTTTCCTTGACTCATTCCTAGAGAGCAGGCTTTTTTTATTTTGGTACCAGAGATCGAGCTCAGAATCTTGTGCCTGGCAGGCAGGTGCTTATGCCCTGAGCTGTCTTCTCCCCAGCCCCCACTGCTGCTGTAGATGCCCCTTGCTCTGTGAGCGCTGATACTTTCTGAGAGCTAGCTGTGTGCTGGTAATGTATTTTATTACTATTATTATTATTATTTTATGTATTTAGCACTGGGTCTACAGGGTCTCACTACACAGATCGGGCTCATAGTGATTAGCGCGGGGTTTTCAGGTGTGCACCACCACGCCCAGTCTCAACCGCAGTCTCAGCATTCCCTGGGGCAGGGCAGACAAGGCACTCCAGGGATCAAACCCTGGTCCCTGTATCTACCAAAGCAGGAGCTTTAATCCACTGAGTTATCTGGCCGGCCCTTATTTTATTATTTTTAATTTTTTAATTTTTTTCTGTTTTCAAAATTTTTTAAATTTTCTTCCTTTTGAGACAGGGTCTCACTGTACAGTTCAGGCTGGCCTTGAGCTCACCCTGTAGCCCATGTTGGTCTTGAGCTTGCAACATCCTCCTGCCTCAGCCTCCTGAGGCAGGGATTATAGGCGTGCACCTCCACACCCTCATTGTATTACGCTGAATTAATCTTGTAAGTCTTTCTAGGTTGACACGATCTCCATCATAAACATTGGGTTACAGAGCTCCAAACTGCTTCATCACACAGTCCTACAGGATGCAGCTAGGATGTAAACCCCAGGGTGATCCCTCCCTCCCTCCCTCCATGCCTGGGAGGCCGCTTCCTCTGTCAGCCTTCCACACCCTCTATGCTGGTTTTTACACTTTTGTTGCTTTTCTGTTTGGAATACAAGGACTACTGATAGAAGAACCCACTGAACTCCTTTTTCTTTACACTTTTCTAGTAACACTTTTTGCTGAGGAGCTCACTAGGGTTGGAAGCCACGGAGGACTGTTGCACACCCCGGCCTCTGCACTCTCTATTCCTGCTCTGCCTTTCTTTGGCTTCTTCCATCAGGAAAGAGTAGCATTTACCTCAGCTTCCTTCCGTCAGCTCTACAGAGGAAATGTGCTTGTGGTTTTACCAATACTTGTGCATTTTTTTGTGGCTATGGTGATGCGTCTCTGTCAGGACGTTGCCGCGTCCTGCAGTGGCTTATCTCCCTCGGCCTTCCTTCCCTCTATTTGAAAGGACACTTCCTCTTCTTTCTCTGCCACTCTTTCAGACTACAATTTACTGTCACTCACAGGACTTCTCTGGCCTTGGCTTTCAAAATATCACTGATGACTCTTGGAATGTGTATATATTTTTTTTTTCCTGTTGGCCCAAACTTGCTCTGCAAAATCTTTTGTTTTCCTACCATGTTATAAGTAAAACTTTGACACCATTAAAAAATAGCTAATTAAAAACAAAACAAAATAAAAAAATAACTGACTAAAAACAAAACAAAATAAAAAAATAACTAACTAGGAGCCAGACGTGATGGTGCACACCTGTAATCCTGCACTTGGGAGGCTGAGGTAGGAGGATCAATGCAAATTCAAGATCAGCCTGGGCTACAAAAGTAAGCTCGAGGCCAGTCTGAACTGCATAGTGAGACTCTGTCTCAAAAAGATAAAACAACAACAACAAAAATGACTAGGGCTGGCGGGAAAGCTCATCAGCCTAAAACACCTGTTTAGGTCAAGCTTAGGCAAGTGCAGGGACATGCCTTGCCAGCCCCACCCCAGGGTGGGCTGAGCCGGCCACAAAATAAACAAATAAATAAATAAATAAATAAAATAAAACTAAAATAAAAACTTCTTTGCTTCAGAGATACAGCTCCATGATTGAATTCCAGGTCCCTCCCAGTTCACATAACAAACTGAGTCAGTAATCGACTCTGTCCTGACATAAATGCCTCAAACTTTCCACCCCCGGTGTCCAGGCTGAAAATTCTGGTAGCTGTACCAGAGTTCTGTGACTGGTATTGATGCAGGAAGGAAAAACTGATCTGTGGTGTATGACTTCCAATAGAGAATCTCCAAATGATATAGGGAAAACCGATCCCCAACCTGAAAAGTACCTGGGACGAGTTCTTGTTCTCTAAAACCAAAGAATGAACTTTAGGAACAAATGGAGGTGATGAGCAGAACGTATTTATTGAGGGAAAGAAAGCTCCTGTCTGAGAGAGGGACAGGAGGGGCATCCTGAGTAGGTGACCCCCAGAAGCTGTCACTTCCAGGGACTTTTCTTTCTTTTTTTTTTGTAGGACCAAGGTTTGAACTCACGACCTTGCATTTTCCAGGCAGGCACTTGTGCCATGGAGCTATCTCCTCAGCCCAGGTACTTTTACAGAGGTGAGGCACGGGAACAAAAACTATGGTCAACCAATGAGATTATAAGCACCATTGCTCACGTAACATTAAGATCGGGATCCAATGGGAAGGCAAGTCACGTAGCAAGCGGGCAAGAACACCACCTATTGAGCTTGGGCTCGTGACTCTTTCCAGGCTCTTTCAAGGTGATTGATACCTACTTAGAGTTATCAATCCCTGATGCCCATCCCTAGAGAAGTATGTAGTTGCTTCTGTTTACTCTTGTCTTAAGATCTGGCCCAAGGCGGAGGAGTGTCTGTCTCTATTGGAAAGTCACCTTGTCTTCCATGTCGTCCTTAAGGGCTTGGCCCTGTCTGACTGCCTATAATATTTCTATCTAATTCAGCTGCCTACAACATTAAGAGAAAAGCCACATAGCAAGACTGAGAGCGCCTCTCTGAGCGCCTGGG
>PVKN010033114.1:0-12112 GCA_004027915.1 Capromys pilorides
TTAACCAATTAACTATTAAATATGTTATTTCCACTTTAAAGCAATCTATGTGGATATTAAATACTTTATCCTATCTTAGAAAGGCTACCTTGATCAATTTTAAAGTATCATTTATGAGCAAACAAACCCACACATGATAGGTGTCTCTCTCTGCCCATATGTGAAAGGAAGCAGTCAAAACTTATCGGTGATTCTTTGTCCATTAAGAAAATGAGAGGAAACTTTTCCTTTATGACTCTGACTTTGCATATGTATATGTAATGTGCACCTGAGATCTTCTAAATTTCTTTATTTTATTTTTTCTAATAAATATATTTTTATTGCATTTAATAAGAAATAACAATGTGACAGCTTCAAAACATGTTAGTAGTATGTTTTCAGTATTTGATGCAATGTGTATTGTTGTCCTCCTAGTAGTTATACAGAGCACAGGGTGTGAAATGTTCTAAATTTCTAACCAGCATTTTATAATGGAATTAATCTTCATTTAGAAAAGATCAGCCCTGTGTTGATCGCCCTCTTCTGCTCCTTGTCTTTCTTTTTTTTTTTTTTTTCTATTTCCTGCTCCTCGTGAGACCAGCTCATGTTTGCAACCGTGGCACAAAAGGCTGCAAATATTTACTTCCTAAACAGTAGCAAGGCCTTTCAAGACGCTCGCTGGTTGTAGGCACTCTTACAGTTAGCTGATTAAGATTTCTGCACCCATAAAATGTGTAGAGATTAAAGGAGAAGCCTGAAAATGTATTCATAATTAGAGAGGGAAACAGGGTTGTGTTTGGGACATGATTAACTGGTAATCAGTAAAGAACAAACTGATTATTAGCTGCTCAATTCTTGTTGGTCTTAGGGGATTCCACTCCGTGGCCTAATTAAACTGAGCTTGAAGTCTTCGCATCTCCATTCAGGGGCAATTTCATCATAATATTCTCTTCTTTGTATGAGATTTGCCTTGCACTTCTTTAATCATATGTTTTGCATTTGTGTAACACCTTCCTTGATTAGTTTCTCTACAGGATTAGCTCTTGATAACTGCATGGTTTATGAAAGCAAATGTCACATAGAAGACAATTTGGATATGAAGGTTTATTGTCAGTCTTGGAATTTTCAGAAGGGAAAATCAAACAAAAGGCACGCACTTCTTTTAATTAAAATGACTTTCTTTGCTTTTGTATTGTTTATTTGTTTGGCTCTGAATATTGCACAGAGATAAGTCTTTGGGGGGGCATTTTATCGACTCCAAAGGAATATAAAAAATCTCTACATTTTTCTTCACAAACTTAAAGGAATTTTTATCAATTGCACTATTCGCAGCATGCAGGTGACTCCCTAGGATAGCAGTTACGTCTTTCTTGCTCTGGGTGCTGCTTTCATTAGAAATGTTCTCAGGGCTTTGAAATGCACATCCCTGGACTATGTCTTCAGAGCTGATAACAAAGCAGTGACTTATCAGTTGCCCCATTTATTTGGTCGGTGTTGACATCAAAGTGGAAGTGTTGTGAACAATGCAGTCCTTCACGTGCAATTTTGTCAGCAGAGCATCTGGGTTAGCTGTATGACTGTTGATAGCCCAATTGAAATATGAATTCATAGTTTCCTCCTGCCCGATCTAAGCTTAGTTAAGCAAAGTTGGTCTTGCTATAAATTTGTAGAAAAAGAACCTTTTTTTCCAATACGGGGATTGGGAACAGAACCATTTTAAAATTATAACATACCGATAAAGATACATGCTATATATTTTGTGGACTATTATATTTTCCTTTTGATTAGCATTAAAAGTTAATCTCGCTACTACTTTCTAGTGTCAAATCTTTAAATTAATAATTTTATACTTATAAAAGGATTTTATCTTCCAGATATAGTATATCTTTACTATCATCTCTATCAGCTAGAACGTAGGCTCAGAGGCATAAACTGCAGAAGTATTTGTTCACATTATTCAATATTCTAAATTTATAATGAATTTCTCTAGTAACAATCAATGCATTTATTTCAAATATTTACCACAGCACAGAATTAAGATAATTGCAAAAAAATTAGAATTAAACATTTGTAGCAGGCAACTATATAAATTTACCATTTGTTAACAGAAAATGTGAAAGAAAATTTGGTGCTGCTGATTGATAGTTGACATTCTGGGAGACATCTAGTGACATCGGGATTTCGCAGTAGGCAACCTTAGCTTCAGTCTCTCCAGGTTCCCATACCTTTTCCCCCACATATTCCCAGATCAATTTTTCTATTTTACTTAGAGCGATTTTTTTTTTACTGCATTTGTAATTTTTTGACTGTTTACACCTTTTCTCCTTTAATAATACCTCGTTATCCTTTAAAGTTAAATTTTAACCCACTCGGGGCCCCCCTCCTGTCTCTCAAACAGGCGCTTTCTTTCCCTCAATAGATGTTTTCTGCCCATTAAAACAATAAATATATAAAGTTGAATTTTAGAATACTAAACACGATGGCACATTGAAATCGAAGAGGTGGTGCTGGCGCTGCACCAACAGGTTGAAAGTAAGTAATGCCTTTGTGTTCTCCTTGCAGCTCTGAATGTTTGCGCTATATTTTATTCTCACTAGATCTGCCCTCCGTGTGGAATACAGTAGTTCGTTCTCGAGTAGCAGAGGCAATAGGCTATGAGGATAGTGTACTTTTGAATGTTATCTTGGCCACTTTGATTACATCTTCTTGATTTCAAAAGGCATCATATAGTTAAAAAGCTAGAGCTGTGTACATTTCTTCCCCTTTATCTTGTGTTTGAACTCTTTCCACGTAGCAATTCACAAATGGAGGCAGCACTCTAGGGAATGTCAGAACTTATCCCTTCTTTATTTTTATCTTTTTGAGACAGGGTCTCACTATCAGAACTTATCACTTCTATCGGACTCTGAGTATTTTTACCCCAACTTCCTTCTGTTGCTTGTCCCCTCTTCCTAGCCTCATATCACTCTTTTGGAATGGAAATAAGAACTGATATTGTGAGGAACGGCGTGGAGATTCCTAGTGGTTTTGAAAATGTCGTTTCTCTATGGGTATAGGTAATCAGGATCACCTAATCTATTCCATATCTGTGCTCAATCATGTATGCAAGGAATTCTGGGTACGTATAGGAATATGGTTTTGATATACAGTATTTTTCATATATATATATATATATATATATATATATGAAGGTAGAAATCATATATATATATATATATATATATATATATATATATATATATTTGATACAGGGTCTCACTATGCAGCTCAGACTCATAGATCCTCTTGTTTTCAGCCTCCCCAGCTCTGGTATTACAGACATGCACCGCCATGCCTGTACCTGGGGAACAGGACCAGTGCAGCATGTGATATGGGAGTTCAAACCCTGGTCTCTGTCTTTTCCTAAGCAGGTGCTCAGTCTTCTTAGCTATCTTGCTAACCCTTGACATATAGTATTACAGAAAGGATGCAAACTGTTACTAGGTCAGTAATTGTGGTTAAAGTTCTTCAGTACACAAACCTCGGATACATGCCTTCTTATTAAGTTTAAGACGCAGTGTTTATTCTAACAAAATATTTCCATGCATGCATGCTTAAAAGTGACAATATCAGCATCATCATAGTGTAAAATAATACACATATTGATTGCACAGTGTCTGAGGGTCAAGAACACAGACATAACCTATTAGCACCTCTGCTTAGTACCTATCAGGCTCTAATAAATGTTAGCTCATCTGGAAAAGCCTTCGCTTTTAAGCTCATCCAATCACCTGGCCACATTCTGTATCTCACAGTTATTTGTCAGAGGACCCTTTATTTTTCTGGGTTCTGACAAGATCACCTGCCATTCCCTTCTAAATTATTTGGACTAAAAGAAAAATCCTTTAACTTCAGTTAGTATCCTGTCTCTCTTTTAAGAGATTTTACCTAAACTAGGTTCATCCAGGATAATCTCCTATGCTGATGCTTCAATTAAACCTGAAAAATCTCTTCACCTTTGCAAAATTCTATCCCTGGAAGGAAGCCATAGGTTCACACATATTTATGACAAAAAGATTACTTAGGATATCAACACTAAGGAAATATCATCACGAGGACCATCTTTGGTCTCTACCTTCTGCAGTGATGATAATATTTTAAAAATAGGATTCTTCTTAAGGTTAAGTAATCCAGCACATATCAAGTGTTGTATCTGGCAGTGCTTGTAACCGAGATGTAGTTCAGGCCAGCTGAATGATACTGGGCCCTGTAGTGGGGAAAGCAGATCATGGGGTGAAGGACAGGGTCTGAGGGTCAGGAGGAATTAAAGATAACAGCAACACCACCTGGACCTCCAAGTCAGATTTAAAGAAGAGAGACTTACAGAATGTTTAGTAGGAAACAAAATACTATGTATGATCATAGATGTCAGGACAGAACATATGTGTAGTTGGCAAGATGGTCTTCAGAAGATAAGGCCGTAAGAGAATACAGTAAGGAATGTGCCTATAAGACAAGGAATGAAAAAAAAAGAGCTCTAGACTGACTCAAAGAAATATTTAACGGTGTTCAGTATAGTCTTCACAGTATTTTGAAACTGATTAAAAACTAAGAGTAAGCCAGTTTGTTTAGATCAGACAGAGATGTGAGGTCAAAGTGTAGTTCCTACCCTGAAAATTATAGAGGCATTTGAGGGAGGAGAACTGGACATTGTCAAGTACAAAACCCTGTGGTAGAAACATATATTAAGGGTAGTTGATTAATTTCTGTTGACCTGACAGCTCAGCACAACAAAATGACTAAAATCGTAATTTTCTAGTCATAGTATTAGCGTGTTTTCTGTCTCCTACCTCTTACCACCACATCTATAGAATTCTGAAGTCACCATGTAATAATTATACAGTAGTGGAGAATGAGTTCAAGGCTCACATTTTACTTTAGAAAGATTTACTAGGGATGCCTCCCCAAACTAAACCAGGAAAGACTAAGACAAGGGTACTAGAAAAAAAATAGATAAAACCATTGGCTCCTAAAGATGCAGCAAAAGTGCTAGATTTTATTAAGATTACTTATTAATCCATTATCTATCAATCTCTCCATTATAATAAACTACAATCATGTCAGCTTTCAACAGAATTTAAAATTCTAAAAGATAGTAAAAGGAGTTGGAAGAGAAAGAATGACTATCACAAACACACAAAAAGACAGCAGGGATGTTGGAATTAGGAAGCTAGGACCTGAGAGACACTGTCATTAATGTTCTTCCTTTTTTTAAAAAACATTGCATTTAATAGGAAATAACAATGTGAAAGTTTCAAAACACATTAGTGGTACAGTTCCAGTATTTGATGCAATGCATGTTGTTGTCTTCCTAGTAGTTATACAGAGCACAGACATGATAATTTTTCTAATCATTATTGGTACAAAAAATTTTCTTCTCATTGAACTAAGAGAAAGTAGTTTCATACGTAATCCAGTGTTCCATAATTTCAGTGGGTTATTGGTAAAACTGGCAATGATAGAAGCTGTTAATTTAAGCCTTTTACAGCTCAGCATACTAATCTGGCTTTACCTTTTATGCCTCGTGGTTAAACTTTTCTGCTGGGTGGTTAAGGGCAAGTTAAAGCAAGACCTGTATAACAAAACATGGAACTTTTGTATCTCCCAAGATCAGTCAAATTCCCTCAGGATTTACTTTGCAACAGTTTTTAGAAAATGTGGATATCACGACTGAGAAGACAGGAAATGCAATAGGAGAAATAGATCTGAGAAAGAACCGAGGGATATTTTAAAGTTATATTCACATATACTCTTGTTTTCTTTTTTGCTTTATGGAAAAGAGTAGAGAAAAGAAGTGGAGATGAGAAGTGGAAAGTGTAATGTGCCGTGCAGCTTTGCCACACATACTGATAACAGCAACAACCAAAAGTCCTCTCGTTATTTAAAATAGCATTCTGCACGTGGAGAAATACTGTGTTTGATGGCTTTACAAGTAGAGTTGACAGGGCTCCAAAGAGAACCAGAAAGCTTGAGGCCTTGATAATAAAAATCATCAAAATTGACAAGAAAAAGAGGGTATTCAAAAGCTTGGGGATAACTGTGAAAAACGTAATAGGCGGGTAATTTGAAAGGCCAAATGAAGAGAAATAAAATATTTTGTTGATTTGTTTGTTTTGAGAGAGGGTCTCACTATGTATGCTAGGCTGATCCAGGGGCAGCAGATCCTCCAACCTCAGCCTCCAAAGTACTAGAACAGCTATGTACCACCCACTACCTGAAAAAATCTTTAACCTATACTGACTGAAGATATTCTAATATTATTTAAAAATACTGAGTCAGAGAGCTGGGAAACTGAAAAAAACTCAAAGGATAAAAACTAAAAATGTATAGCTTAACATATATTCACATTGCAGAAAAAATAAAGCAACTAGAAAAATATTGAAAACAGGTTAAAGTAGCATGAAAAGAAAAATCTTAAGAGTTACACTGACTTCTTCAGAAACCATGTGATCAGGATGAAGGTGTGAAGGAGCTCTTATTATTATTTAAATAGATATGGCACACATATGCATGTGTGTCTCTCATAAGCACGTACACACAACACGCGTTTATTGCATCCGCCCTGTGACAGGACCAGCCTTGCTCCACGTGGTTGTCCTCCTTGCCTCACTTAGGTGTCTGTAGGACACACCCTTCTGCCCCTCTTCCAAGGGTGCCTTCCCCACTCTGCTTTGAACATGGCGAGCACACACTTGAGCCCTGCTCCACTCCTCTGTGCCGTTGTCTCACTCCAGACCAGCCCTTCTCTGGCGGGGAGGGGTTTCCTCATTCTGCCCAGCCTCTGAAATATACTACATTCCATCCAACACAGATCTTCTTGTCTTGTTCAGTCCCACAGACACTAGGAGTGGGACTGCACACCATGAACACATGTGTTGGTCTGCTTGCATGTTGCTGAAGCACAGTTGGCTAGAAACTCCCTTTCCATTTCTTGCATACTACTCAGGCTTTGACATCTCATGTAAAGTCACTTCTCTCCTCTCTATAATCTGGGTCTGAAGTTCTATGTATCTCTACAAGACTACTGACAACTTCCAGAGGAGTACATGACCCCTGGAGGCTCTGAGGATGACCTATCTTTGAAGCCTGCTCTTAAGCCTGAAGAAAAAGTTATACAACAAGCTGATTCTCTTCTATTTTCTTTAGCTTTAGATTTGTTCTAAGGCATTTGATATTTGAGCCATTATTCTTACAGTGTTACACAATGTCAATGTTCACAATTCTCCCTACTAAACTGAAAATAGATAAGCATCTAGCCAAAAGTATCTACTTAGTGTCAATGTTGTGTATTGGATAAGGAAAAACCAATATTGATGGCACACAACTGTACTTACAGAATGGGGCTGCTCATGGGCCTGTAGTCATATGCATAACTGAAAGGGTTAAGAGACCAACAGGTGATGAAGGATAACGAAGCTTTTTGGATTCTTTGAACTGAGGTTGTCTACATATATGCAACATCATTTCTAACAATCAAAGCAAATCCAGAGTGTGAAATGACTGGGATATCAGAAAGGTGAACCTGTATATAAAATCCTTGCATCATGGAAATGCTGCTGGAGGTATTGCATAAACTTGTAAAATCCTTTCTTAAATGTAGCAAAATTCATGGTTTACTAAAGCATATTACATTTTATAAATGTAATTATTAATAGAAGTTCAAGCTTGTAGTTGCTAGTGGAGTAGGTTATAATTTGTAACAGTATTGGACCATTAAGAGACATATAAACTCTTCAGGCTCAGTTTAAAAGAGAGTTACAAGCCCTGTGCTACCATATCCTGAAAGCAGGAAAGCACACAGTGCTTCTGAAAGCTGGTCAGCTTATGCAAAAATCTTGAACCAATCGCTTGAGTTTTGTTTTGTTTTTTTTAATATTGGTTGTTGGGGAAAAAGCGATTATTCTTGGAATCTAGCCAAACTAAGCATCCAACCAAGAAATTGGATCTGTGAGTATGCAAAAAAGGTTCAAGCATTTTGAGTGACAACGATATGAATTAAATGGATTATACATGTGCTCGCCTGAGCAGGTTATGGAAATAAAACTGTTTTTTTATTATCTTCATCTACAAATCTAGAACAAAGCAACAGAATGCAAATAGTCTGCAAAATAGATGTTGGAGAAGAGTAAGTACAGAGGAGAATAAGTACTTCAGTAGATCCAGTTTTTTTTTTTTTTTTTTTTTGGAACAAAGGATTGAACTCAGGCCCTTGAGTTTGTCAGGCAAACACTTATTCTACTGAGCTATCTCCCTAAACCCGATAGAATAGTTTTTCTTTTAAAGTTCATAATCTAGA
Source organism: Capromys pilorides (assembly GCA_004027915.1). Lineage (NCBI taxonomy): Eukaryota > Metazoa > Chordata > Mammalia > Rodentia > Capromyidae > Capromys > Capromys pilorides. The sequence continues at coordinate 8,315 of PVKN010033114.1, forward strand.
ACTGAAATCCATTGGACATTAACAAAAATAAAATATTTATAAATTATGTGTTCTTAAGTTTTGAGATAATCGCTGACAGACATACAGTTGCAAAAGTATAATTCAGAGAGAATTTGTATGAGTGCTATTCAGTTTCCTCCAATAACAGTGGCTTGCAAGGCAATAGTACTTCCTTAGTTACCTTCTTGTTTCTGAGATGAGCATCCAATACCCACTGAAAGAAGTAAAGGTTTATTTTGGCTTCCAGTTGGAGGAGGTTTCAGGCCATAGGCAGGCAGGGCCATATGACCGGGGCCATGGAAGGGGAGAGCCAGCTCCTTGTGTGCCAGGTGAGGCAGAGAGGGCGCAAAGGAAGAAGCGAGGCCTTTCCTTGCAGGACAAGCCCTGGAGACCACATCCTGTGACTGTGCCTGGGCTCCTAAAATCACACTTAGGTATCAACTCATTGGCAAATTAACCTACAGGTAAGTACCCAGTCACCCCAAAAGTCCCACTGATGAGCACATGAACTTTTGGAGGGTTGTCTAGATGCAAACCATTATAGCTATCCAATGATTCAGAGACCCTTGCAGTTTACCAGGCATGCATTTGGTTGTCAAGTGTCTGTATGGCTATAACATTTTCCCAGGTTTTCCTTGCTTCTTAGGACTAACATTTTTGAAGTCCTGGTCACTGTTATGGTTTATGTCTAGTTGTCCCCCTAAAGCCTCATGCAATCATGGGGCGGGGACTTCTAGAGTTTGAGACTTGAGCCATGATCCACTGGGATTATGTGTTTTAGTACTGATGGGGTTGACGGTCTGAGTATGGCTGGGATTATGGGTGTGGCCTACGGTGGATAGGCTGAGGTGGAGAGCCCAAATGTAATATAAAGAGAGACAGAGAGACAGAGAGATAGACTCCTGTTGCTCTCTGTGCCCTGCTTGGTCTGTTGCCTCTGTCACGTTTGTTGCTGTTCCGCACCATAAACTGGATGCTCTCAGCCTTGGGCCAGCTGAATATGGACTGAAACCTCCAGAAACTGTGAGCTAAATAAACCTCTCCTTCCTTCATTTTGGGTTTCGGGTATTTGTCCCCGCAATGAGTAAAAACTAACTAAGACAGTCATATATGTTATATAATGACTGTCCTCTGCTAAATTTTTGTCATGATCAGAGCAGGCTTGGGGGCCCACAGGAAGTAGATAAAGCACCATTTCCATAGCATCCTTTAAAAGCTAATTGATCAACATGATTTATGGCTATTGATGTTGCCATTGATTATCCAGTGAAGTAGTTTGTTAGGTTTCTCCATTATAGACTTATAGTATTTTCCCCTTCCAAAGCCTAATGTTGAGAATGTAATGTTTATACCAGCCCACATTTGAGGAGATAAAAGCTATGCTTCTTTATTTAGGACACCATATCCATAGGAATTAAGCCTAATTATTCTGCAAGGTGGACTTGGCTCTCCTTCCATATCTACTGATTTATTCATATGGCTTTACAATAGAATTCTATTACTTGTTTAAAGAAGAATAAAGGGGCTGGGGAAATAGCTTAGTAGAATAAGTGCTTGCCTGGCAAAAGCAAGGTCCTGAGTTCACTCTCCAGTACCGCAAATAAATAAATAAATAAATAAATAAATAATAAATAAATTAATAAATAAATGTAAAAATAAAGAATGAACAGCAGTACATCTCTAATTGTTCCAAAAATTTAGAGAGGACAGAATAATTCCAATTTATATAATATTAAATCCAGAGAAACACACACTGAGAGAAAAACAAAATAAAAAAAAACTACAGCCCAACATTATTGATGAGTATAAATACAAAATCTTTAATAAGATACTAGCAAGTCGAATTCAATGGTCTTTGAAATAATTGCTTTCCACATTATACGGGATCATTTCCTGGATGAAAGTATCATTGTGAATACACAAATCAGTCTTGTTCATCAAAATAATAGAATATAAGGTGAAAATAATTGCTTATGATCCTCTTAGGAAGATCTCTTAGGAGATTCAGAGAAAGTATAAAATAACATTCTACAGCCTTTCAGGACAAAAAGGTATAGAGTGAAAATACATCTAAAAGGATGAAGTTTTAAGACAAGCCCACAGGTAACATCACAACCAACAGTGAAAAACTGAAAACTTTTCTTCTAAAATCAAGATAAGACAAAATGTTGGGGCCAGGGAAATAGCTCCATGGCACAAGCAAGTGCAAGGTTATGAGTTTGAACCCCGATCCTGAAAAAAAAAAAATCTGAACAAGACAAAATGCCTACTCTTTTAACTTCATTTAATATAATATGAGATGTTTTAGTCAGAATGGTTAGGAAACAAAAAGAAAAAAAGTAATCAAAACGAGAAAGCAAGAATTAGATTATATTTGTCTCAAGGTATTGTAATCTTGAACATAGAGCATCGTAATGACTCCAGCAGAAAATTACTAGAACTAAAAGTAAACTGAAAAACATTTCAGGAAGCTAAATCATAAAAAAGTCAGTAGTGTTTATATACTTTAACAGCAAAATATTCAGAAATCAATTCCATTTAGAAAAGAAAATCCAAACTGCATTTTATCATAGTCCAATTTTCCATAATTTCAGTGAGTTACTGGTGAAACTGGCAATGTTGGAAGCTGTTGATTTAAGTCTTTTACAGCTCAGCACACTAATCTAGCTTTACATTTTATGCCTCATAGTTAAACTTTTCTGCTGGGTGGTTAAGGGCAAGCTAAAGCAAGACCTGTATAATAAAATATGTAACTTTTATATCTTCAAAGGTCAGTCAAATTCCCTCAGGATTAACTTTGAAACCATGTACAGTGCTTTGTACAGTTGTTGACAGTGTCAGCCATCTGGATGAGTCATGGCCATTGCTTGACCAGTTTGCTCTTTGTGAAAGCCTGGGAGAATGTTTTCTCTCTAGGTGACTCTCCTTAGGCACACTATACACCTTCAGTCCCTTTCCTCTGTGGCCCCATAATCTCCTTGAACAGAAAATTTGGGAAACCACTGAGTTACAGGATGTTACAACACAGGTTCTGTTCTGTCCTGAGTCCTCACTGACCTTGAAGGACTAGGGCTAAAATATTGGCTATCCTTGTAGCTCTTCATTTTCTCTAATTTTGGTATATAAATTTACATTCTTAACCCTCCAGAAGAAAAGCGTAGTGATACTATTACTCTATAACATGGGTATTTGAGCTTAACATCACTGTCTTTCTGAATATCAAATATCTTAGACTCAACTTGGAACTGGTATTTTCCATCAATCATTGATATTCTAATAAATTCCTATAGAATGTGATAAAAGCAATTACACATTTTTACACAGACATTTAAAAATCCAAGGATGTACAAAATTGTAGGCTGTCAATTCTATGGCATTTTGCCTAGTCTCATCCTCTCACTTAATACCCTTTTTTGTTTTCTTGTAAACCAACCATTTACTTAAGAGAGACTAGAAGTAACTCAAATTACATTAGAAGCAGCACATATTGAAAAGACCATAATGACAGGCATTGCAAGCATAGTTTTAGTGTTGCACATTGCTATCATCAATGTAAAAAGCCTTTTGAAGGTTCTTAGGACCAATATCTAATTCATCTTGTGTACATAAGTGTATGGTTTTGCTCCTGCTATGTTTCCTCTCTTTTCTGCTTCCAGTCACTTCGTTGTTTAACTCGTAAGTCTTTGATTTCCATTCAGCTGTGTGATGCCTTTCTAATTTTATTACTTCTTTTAAGTTCTTATACTAGGGAGACTATACAATATTTACATATGTAGGTCTGGTTTATTTCACTTACGA
>PVKN010033115.1:0-12109 GCA_004027915.1 Capromys pilorides
AAAAAAAAATGATTTGTGAAACTTTAAATAGGGAGCATTAAGGGAAAAAAATGTTAACTTTTTGTTGGTTCACCAAAAACATGTCATATTTGATAAGTAAGACTGAGAGAAGGCTAGACATTAAACCATTGTTTATGAAGAAGCAGATGGTAGCGAAACTAGTATTAAGTTTTATTGGAAGGGGCTAAAGAGATAGCTCAACGGAATAAGTACTTGCCTGGCAAGCGCACGGTCCTGAGTTTGATCCCTGGTACTGCAAAAAGTAAATTAATTAGAAATTTTATTGGAGAAGACATTAAAGTCCATTTCCTATGGACTGAGGAGATCAGTGCATTTTCCTTTGTTCTACATATACTTGACATTGCTACCAGGCCAGATGCTCAGAACTAAACCGTGACTGCTCTTGGAAGAAAACATCTTTCCTTTACGTGTAGTTATTCAGGGACGGAGAGGCACTTTCCATATGTGGTCTTCATTTCCAGGCAGTATCTCAGGTTTTGCACCTAGGAGGACAGACTTCTTTATTCTGCAGGCCCCATCTGAGGCATTACTTGACAGGGACAAATCCTTTTCCTATATGTTGGCAACCTGAAAAAGCTTGGGTCACTCCAGTTCTTCCGATTTTTTAGTGTATTTTAGTTTTGTTTGTAAATAAGGCACCATTTTATAGAGAAGGTGAGTGGGACATGTGGGTGAGAGATAGCTCTCTTGACTCTTCCAGTACTCACTCACTGCTTTAAGGAAGTGAGTTTGAGTTTTGAGACAGGATGTTGTCTGTGTAGTTCAGACGGGCCTTGAGTTTGCAGCCTTTTACGTGTTGGATTATAGGGTTGTACCACTGTGCCTGGTCTCACTGCTTTTGTAGAGAGAGACAAAAGGGTGCTTTGTGTCTCTGAGCCCTGCCTTTCCATCTTGGAAGAACAGGTCTAGTGGGCCCCAGGAAATGTGGCTGGATGTCATCCATTTCAGACTGTTTCTGGGCTGATGAAACAAGCGCTCTTGTGAACACAGGTGTTGTCCACTGTAGGCTTAGGGCAGGAGCCTCATTTTGGTGGTCATTTGAACTCCTGTCAGAAGGGAATTTTTTGCCTGGTATCTCCTGAAGCATATCACCCTGGGAAATTTACCATGATGGCAGAAGTCTAAACAGAACCCAGTATTCAGGTTCCAGGCCTGATCTTTGCTCTTAGTAGGGTTGTGTCTTCGGCTGTTGACGGCTTTTTCCTTGCCTTCAGAGCTAGTCTCTTGACAGAGTTGTTTATATTCACTGTGTCTTACTGCCCTATATCCATCCACACTGTTTGCTAAATGTACTATGTGCCTTCCTTACCTGATGGACGTGTTTGCAGTAGAGCATATTCTCCTAAGAACTTAGAGAAAAGCCTGGTTTTTCTCTGTGAGGTTGTCACCTTTTGTAGTCCCTTGAATTTCCACACACCAAGGGATCCCTCCTTGGCTCTCTGCTTCTGACTCTGCTTTCATGACCTCACAGTGGTGGTAGCAGGCAGGCTGAAAGTTGGCGTTGCTGCCTGGCGACATGTACCTAAACCCAGTGGTTAGCACCGAGTGTTTACTGAGTGGGTGTTTTCTTTCTGAAATTGCTCATAGAAGTATGGATAGATAGATAGATAGATAGATAGATAGATAGATAGATAGATATCACTATTCTTGCTCTTCAAATAATGAATAAGAGAACCAGAATAGGTTAGTGGTTGCCTAGAACACCGTTAGCTGAAGAACTAGAGCTCACTCACTGTGCCCGAACCCTAGCACCTTTGCATGCTGTCCTGTTCACACTGCTCCCTGAGAGTCCAGGGCCTTCAGCCAAGGGTTAAGGGAAAGAGGAAAGATGTGTGGCCCAGAATTCATTAGAGCCTTGGAAAGTCACTGGATGCCTCATCGTTGGTTTTCCTCATCTATTAAAGAGATAATCAACCCTTAATTCAGTGTTATTGTGGGACCCAAATGACTGATAGCACTTGCGCCAAAGTAAGGTATTTCATTATCTGGTCATTTATAGTGGTTTAAGACATTCTGAAGCAAGATTGCCTGGGCTTGAATCCCAGTTTTGCCATTTATCTAACTTCTTTTTGCCTCATTTTCTTGCCTGTCTCAGGCCACAGTGAGGCTCTTCCTCATAGGTTTGTTATGAGCCTAGCTAGTTCACATATGCAAGTGTTAGGAACAGGACCTGGTTCACCATGAGCTCTCAGTTGCTGATGTGTCTTTACTGTCTTTTGTTAAATTTTAACACCTTTTACAAAATGGAAGTTGTGCTTCTTGGCTGCAAGCTTGGACTGAAAGAGGCAGTGTTCCAGTGGCAGAAATAGCAAAAGTTATGGGGGCAAATGTGTTTACATCGTGTCAGACAGTACCCAAGAAGTCTGAATCCTGCTTTTTTGGTTTTTGGTTCTAGCTGTCGCTTGAAGCTTGTATTAAGATTTGTGTGTTCGTGCGTATTTCAGAGTCAAGGTTACTGATGGATCTGGCTTTGTTTCTTGAAATGTATAAAATGATCGTAGGACAGCTGTGTCATGTAAGAGAAGCAGAAAGCTTAGGTGATTTCTGTTAGGTTTTGGGGGACTAAATTGAAATTTCATTTCTTTCTATTTCTAGTATGATTTAGGGTGGTGGGGAGAATTCTCTTACTTGTGTCATTGCTAGGGTCATTTATTAATAGTTTTTCAAGAGTAACTAAAATATTTTCTCTCTTTATAGCATTTTTTGATAACATCTAAGCCCTTTGTAGTACAAGGCATGGATGTTTTTAAAATTCAGTAGTGCTGCTTCAGAGAGTTACCATGTGGCATGCTTTAACTGTGTGCTGTCTGAATTTGTCCTTTAGGAAGCCTCCGGTCTTGCAGTTCTTCGGACTGCTTTAGTAAAGTGATGCCCCCAAGGAAAAAGAGAAGACCTGCTTCTGGAGATGACTTATCTGCCAAGAAGAGTAGACATGATAGGTATGGTGCAGCAACTGTAGATCGAAGTCACTGACACATGTTGAAGATGCACGTGTCTACTTAATGTAGCTTGAGTCACCTTAGTATGCAGCTGGGACATTGTTTTTGTTCTGCCAGGTGATCTTTCAAACTGTAATTATTTAATAGTGGTTCTTTTATGTCTGGGTTTGTAAGACATAAAACCAGAATAGGTAATTTGAGTTCTTCAGAGTCAAAGTTTTATTGTAACATATTCATTCATCAAAACTGAGTATCATTGGTTTTTCCTTTGAAAGCCTGAGTCTGTGCCCTGTGGAGGACCACAGAATTGCTGTTTGTTCTTTCATAGCTCTTTCACTATTTTTGCCACAGGGAAAAAGCACTGTATTTGTACTAGGTGCTGTACCTCCTTGGAATGTTAGCCATACTAGGTTTATTCTCCGATGGGTAAGAACTTCATAAAAACTACAAAAACATAACTATTAAACCCCTTCCCTTTCAGACAGTTGATGTGTTCATTTTGATAACTCCAAGGACTACATGTTTATTTTAGGCATCCTTATTATTTCACTGAGGCCTCTAACCATCCTCTCCTCCTTTTTTTTGAGGTGAGGGTCTTGCTGTAAATCTTGGACTTAAAGCTTAGGACTTTGGTCTTAAGTAGGTGGGACTAAAGACACACACCACTGTGATGAGCTCTTTTTTTTTTTTTGAAGAAGGAAAAAAACATAGTCTAATCTTTTCTCCCTTTTCAACTTTCCCCACTATGGCTCTGTGGGTCACTTTGCTAATGGGCTGGAATTTCCATATCTGTAAATCAAGGGGGTTTAGGTGAAGACTATTTTTCTTTTACTGTGCTATTACTACAGCTCAGTTGGAGGGATAAAGATATGGACTCTGAAAATGTGCAAATAATGCCACCGTTGATATCACAAGCTATTTTGAAGATAATTGCCAGCAATCTGTGGGCCAGTGGTTTTCAGTTTTACAAAGCCATGTTACTTGATCATTTTAGTATGGATGTTATTATCAGGGAATTTTCCTATTTAGCACTTTTTTTTTTTTTACTACAATTTAATGTATACCCAGTCACAGTTACTCTTGATTCCCACTCATAGCCCCCATAACCATGAATCTATAGTTAATCCATTCAGGTTTGCTTTTATGAACGATATAATTTCATGTGTATATGTGATCTTTTGTGTTTTGCTACTTTCAGATAATGTCTTTGAGGCTCACGCATATAGTAGCCTGTATCAATATTATGTATATTTTATTTTCCCACTGATATACCATTGTATGGTTTTGGTCTATTTTTATGTAGAATGTTTTTCAGTGAAATGTTTTAAAAATATTATAGTGTCCTACAAAGACCTCCAGGTTATGGACTAGTTACAGGCTTTGGGGAGTGTCTAGGCCCAGCATTAAAGCATAACTGAATGTTTAGCCAGTATCCCATTTTTATTTCCAGGTAGTGTGCTTACCACTTATAAAAGAAATATGAAACTTGTGATTTGCAGTTTCAGAAACAGTACCCTATAACCATGTTCTTTCTTTTTATGGTAAAACCCAGACTCTGTATAATCAGTGATTATCTAAGGGCGTGAATAAATGTTCACTAAGAAAAAGTTAGACAGTATATTTTTTTACATTGTATGCTATGTTACATAAATAACAAATGTTTATGAACAAAAGTAACATATATAAATAATGGGTTAAAATGTGTATACTCATAGTATCCAAATCATGGTTTTAAAGCTATTGCTGCATGCCCCACGGACAGCAGCCCCCCCACCAGTGTAGGGCAGCTCTTCATTCTTAGCCCTGGTTATGTGCTCAGGGGCTCCTGCTGAGTTGCAGGAGATGGGTAAACATGAGGTTCTCAGCCTTTCCCTAGCCCCTCCATGTGATGGCAGTAGCAGCCAGGGTTCTCTACTTTGTCCTGGGCCTTGGAGCATTACAGCTATGAGGGAGCCATTTCATAGACTTTGTCTTGTCAGCCTTATACCTAAATTTGTTTTAAAAAGCATGGGTGTGAATTTGTTTCTTTTTATTTGCTTAATATCCTCTGTTGCCTATGATTGACAGGTGGTTCTTTAGGCAGTGCTTTGCCTGACAGTAACTTAATGAAGAGACACAAGTCATTTTTAGGATCATAAATTTAAGAAAACATCTGAAACATTTATTTTTTTATTTATGTTATAGCTGGCTCAGCCTGCCCTGGGGGTGTGGCTGGTGTAGCATATGGTGCTGGGGATCGAACCTATGTCCTTGCAGTTGCCTAAGCTTGCCTAAGCATTTGCTTTAGACTGCTGAGCCATCTCACCAGCCCCAAGACATTTCTTACTGTCATTCCATATTTAATTTTGACTGGTGAGGTAGAAGTGAGAGTGTATCAAATAACTTGTATTTAATTCTTCATGTTTTCTTAAATCTGCAAGAAAACCTGTATTAAACAGTGCTTATTGTTTAATTCTCACATGGAGGTCTGACTGTATTTCAATACTAGTTATAAAAGCTTACAGTTGCAAATGCAAGAAGTAAAATGTTTATACTCAAAATACTGATTAGGTAAAAGAATAGAAGTTACCTGCTACATTGAAGAACTTAGTATCCTTAAATAACTTAAACTTGTTTTTTTTTAAAATTTTAGCATGTATAGAAAGTATGATTCAGCTAGAATTAAGACAGAAGAAGAGGCCTTCTCAAGTAAGCGGTGCTTAGAGTGGTTCTATGAATATGCAGGTAGGTAATCATTTACAGCATGTAAAACTGATCCTGGTGGGAATGAGAAGTACCTTAAACTGGGCGTAGTGGTACGTGTTTATAATCCCAGCAGTCTGGGAGGCTAAGACAGGAGGACTGGACCATAAGTTCCAGCTCAGCCCAGGTAATTTGGTGAGACTCTCAAAATAAAATACTACAAAAGGCTGGGAATATTGCTTGGTGCAAAGACTATGAGTTCAGTCCCAGCACCAAAAATCAGTCAGTCAATACATGCATCCTTTGTGAAGTGAAAGGATTTTAAATTGTGTAGTTTCTAATTTAGCGCATGTGTGTATGTATTCTGTGTATGCCTCGACCCCTGTTGGAGAGCAGAACAGTGTAAGGAGGAACATAGTTGAAAGGAATCGCTAAATATTCTATTTATAGCCAGCAGCTAAGCCAAAGAATTCAGAACATTAGAAGGGAACTGAAAAGATGAAACACGCTTGGGAGGAATACTCTGGATTGCTAGGAAACCTACTTAGATTGCTGATAATGGGTAATTATTTGGTTGAAGCAATGAAGTTAAAATACGCTTTGCTGTTTTGAACCCTCATGTAGTGCAGTGGAATTGCTTTATATCAAGTGTCTATTTTAAAAGATTATTCAGTAGAAAGTGTTTTATTTCATTTAAAATGTCCTAAATTGAGGTTTATTTTTTACAACCTACTATAATTGGTTGGGTAATATAATACTGCGGTCTAGAGGTTGGTTGTTGTGACTGTTATAGTATAAGAAAAGAAAAATTTTCAGAGACCGTTTTGTACTATTGGTTCTTTGCCCTTTCTTCTGCCCTTTATTTCAGCTGTAATTTACCTTACTGATCAATGTGGTTGTTCCGGCAGCTTTCAAGTCAGTTTTCTTTTGTTGTCATCAGTCTGTGTTCTAAATCAGGTTCCGGGTCTTTTGCTGTCTTTGTGAGAAAAAAAGACTACTTGATGATATCCATACCCCACCTCTGCCTAAAAATCCCACTACCTATGAGACCAAAGTAACTCACTGTTCCTCTCCTGGATGCTTTTCTCCACATTTTCGTTTGATAACTGTTCTCTTTAGTTCCACTGATCAGTGAAAAACTATATTGAATACTAACCATTTAATTCTATGTTAAAGTATGACTATACTTACAATTGAATATCTTAAGCCCTTAATTAGTTTGATAGCCTTTTTGCATTCCTTTACAACTTGACTCATAAATTATTTTTGTCCCTTCAAGATGAGGGTTTACCCCTGTGGCCTGATTTAGTTATTGCCCCTCCTCCTCACTCTACCCTTTTTCAGATAAGAGCCTTGTAATGAAGAGATTGGTGCAGGGCAACCAGAGTATTTTTGTGGAGGTTTTCAGATTTAAACTAAGAGAAGAGCATCTCTCTCTTCTGGCAGATTTGAAAGGACAGTTCTGATTCCTGTTTTCTCTTTGGCCTTTTGGATTTTTGTGAGATAACTCCAGTATTTTTCTAATTCTTGTTAGTTTGAACTGGATTTTGTTTAGAGATGTTGTCACTAGTGTAGACACTTACATGGTATTTGAATTTATCTGATTTTGTGTTTATTAGGACATGAGTCTTTTGAAGATATTTTATAAAGTTAGTAAAAGTAGTTGACACTCTGACACTCAGGAAATGGGTGTTGAATGAAGTATGATATTTCTGTTACTTTGATGTGAATATCTTTTGCTTTCCTGTATTAACACTTATTTTAAGAAAATATACTAGAAAAAGGAATTTTTAAACAAAACCCCACCAAAATATGTGTCTTCCTTCATAAATAAATGTAAACCTCTTTTTTTAAAAAAAGGTAGAATTTTCCTTTTTATTGCTTTTTTATTTATTTATTTTTCTGTGGGAAAGCTACATTTTAGAATAAAAGTTAGCCCATTATTTCAGTTCCCTGGAGGTCCTTGCTGGGCGATGCTTGCAGTTCATCCCTCTGAGAAGTTTGTATAGATGTGCTTATTCTTATCTCTTTTTATCCCTTCCTTTTTTGCTTCCTTTTGTGTCTTATCAGTAGGGAATAAGGCTTCAAATTGGAAATAGCCAAGAGGCCCAATTGGCGCCTGCTGTCACTCTGAGTGCACTGCTCTATGAGTTAAGAGTAGGCAGTGTCATTTGAGACAAGCTGACTGGCAGGGTATGTTGTGGGGTACATCAGTGGGTGTAGGCTGTGAGGCCACCTGAAGAAGACATGAACACCAGAGCCCCATGAAAGCTGGGTAGTTTTCCTTAGGAGCTAGCCAGCTGGCTTGAACTGAGGGTAATGCTGACCCCTTGCTTTCTGATCTAGGGGGAAATGGCCAAGGCAGTGGCATGAGTCTGCAGTGGATGCAGTTGTTGTGCCTGGTTGGACCTTTAGGTCTTTTCGGAGTTCTCAGTTCTGCTTCTCTTGCTACCCTCTGCTTTCTGTGCTGCTCCACTATGAGCCATACTCCTCTCAGCCGTTGGCTAATGCTAATCCTTCCTGGTGCATTCTAGAATATAGCTTCTCACTTTTTAAAAATTCCTTTCATCTCAGTTCTGATTCCCAGAAGTCTGATACAAGCCCCTCCATCTTTGCCTCTTCCTATTCTCTGGTTACAGGTTTCCTCTCTTTGTCACTTTGGTAATTCTTTGTGAGTTGAGATAGAGTTGATTGGAAGTGGGACAAAGCGTGTCATATTAACATCCATCTGAAACTGGAACTCATTTCTTTTCATTGGAATGAAAAGAAACAGTTTTACATAAATAATTTATCAAATTACTTCCACTTAGATCTAAGAATAAATTTAGCTACAGCCACACTAAAGCTCGAAGTGCATAGAGCGTGTTGACAGGGCACGTTAGTTCTGTGAGTTTTGGTTGTAGTTTCTTAGTCTTTATTTTGGGTTATGTTCTTTAGCAGAATTATCTGTGGGCTTATGAAAATAAGAGTAGGGACCAGGAACAGGTGATGTAGCTAGACTAGACAGTTGCAAGTGTGAAAATCGCCTAAAGGTGAGGGAGGAGATGTTAATGACTACTGAAGCTCCTTTGCTTCAGTGATGCAGCCTGGTATAATTACAGCAACTTTACCATGAGGGTTTTGAACCCGCATCAAAAAATTAGGGACCCCCTACGTAGGGTAGCTAGAAAGTGGCATTGCCTTTTGTTGTTTTTGAGACAGTCTTATGTAGTTCAAGGCTGTGTAGCCCAGGCTAGCCTCAAACTCTCAGCACTGCTCCTGTTTCTAGGATTGCAGGTGTGTGCAATGTGGTCATTTTTGACAAATAGGTTGTATGTTTGCCTTTGCCAGTATATCTGCAGTGTCTTGTCACCCACTATACTCCATAGCTTGTTTGCTTGCTTATTTACTTTAAAGAGAGCAGAAAAATAATAGATAAGACATTAGAAACAGTATATGATTTCAAGAAAAACAAGATGATATGTATTCAACAGTGGTTATTATGTTGGACCTAGTCTTAAGTGTAGGTGCTCAGATTACAAATATAAGCATGTGCAATTGGTCAAAATAAAAATTTTAAGCATTAACCGCAACCTTCAAACAACTGGTAGAAATTAGTAACAATCATCTTGGCTACCCTCTGTATATACATAGGTGACTTTCCCCCCCTTTTTTTCCTTTTCTTCTTTCCCTCATCCTAATTATTTATTCCTTTTGAGCAGTTTGTTTCCTTTTTACTATTTCTGTTGTGTCTTTCAGATTTTATTTTTTTCAGATTCTTATACTAGGGAGACAATATATTTACACATTCGGTTCTAGTTTATTTTACTTATGAGTTTGGTCTCTAGTTGCATCCATTTACCTATAAAAGCCTCAACTTTATCTTTATATCTGAGCAATACTCCATTATGTAAAAATACCATATCTTTTTTATCCATTTCCCAGTTGATGTGCAGTTGGGTTGTTTTCCATGATTTAGCTGTGGCAAATTGCACTGCTATAAACATGGGTACACATATATCACTGTGGTATGAAAAATGCCCAGAAGAGTAATAGCTGAGTCACATGGGGCTTCTGAGCCTACTTTTTTGAGAAAGTCTCCACACTAATTTCCATAGAAATCATACCGCTCCACACTCCCATCAACAGTGGAGAAGGGTTCTTTTTTCCCCACAGCCTCTCCAGCATTTGTTATTAGTTGTTTTGTTTGTAATAGCCATTCTTTCTGGGGTGAGGTAGAATTACAGTGTTGTTTTAATTTGCAGTATTTGAATGGCCAATGATGTTGAACGTTTTTTCATGTATTTATTTGTCATTTCCCATGAAAAGTATGTTTTCATCTCAAATGCCACCTTTTTATTGGGTCTTTGAATTTTGGGGCCTTGTTTTTATTTCTATGTTCTAGATAGAAGCCCTTTGTCTGACTAACGGTTAACATTTTTTTCCAGATTTGTGTGTTTTATTTTCATTCTGCTGGTGATTTCTATTGATGTGCAAAAAAATTTCAGTAACATGAAACCCCAACTGTTGATTCTTTGAAGTATTTTCTGAGTAGTTTGGTTTTGTTCATGAGCTACCCCTGTGTCTTCAGGACATGGCTACTTGTGGGCCAGGGATATTTCTTATCTCAGGGCCAGCACCATTTGTTGAAAAGGCTTTCTTTCTTCCAGTGAATGTTTGACCCCTTGGTCAAAGATAAGGTGGCTGAGTGTGTTTGTAGTTGTGCCTGCATCTTCTAATCTGTTGCATTGATCCTTGGGTCTGTTTTTTCACTAGTATCATCATGATTTTATCACAGTAGCTTTGTAGTATAATTTCAAGTTGGGGAATGTGATGCCTCCTGCCTTGTCTTTGTTGGCTAGGATTGCCTTTGCTGTTTAGGTGTTTTCTGGTTTTAAATTTTAGGAGTGTTTTTTCTAGACTTGTAAGGTATGCTGATGGTATTTTGATCAGGATTACATTAAATCTATATAACAGTTGTGGGAGTATAGCTATTTTCACAATGTTAGTTTTTCTTATCCATGAGCAAGGAAAATCTTTCTATTTTCTGAAATCCTCTTTGGTCTCTTCTTTCGAAGTATTATAATTTTCTTGTATAGATCTTTTCCTTCCTTTGTTAGATTAATTCCTAAATATTTCATTTTTTTGGATGATATTGTGAAGTGTGTTATTTCCCTAATTTCTCTCAAGTGAGCTTGTTGTTTGTGTACTGAAACACTATTGATTTTTGAGTGTTGATTTTGTCCATAGCTTATTTTAAGGAATTTTTGTCTTTAACTGTCTCTCTCAAAGCCCAATTACAGACTACATTGTGTTAGCAAGTGGCATATTCATTAGCTTGCTTGACAGTTACCTTAATTGTACATTCAAATTGATGATTTTGCTGTAAAATGCAACCAAGATCCCAAAGAACAATAGTTTACAACCAGATTTAAATGTGTGCATGGGAAAGATAATTAGAAAAAGAAGTCTTAGATGCTAGGATTGTGGGTAGATTTTAAATAATGCTTATTGACAAGTTGTATTTTATTTTATTTATTTATTTTATTTTTGTGGGACCAGGGTTTGAACTCATCACCTTGCACTTGCCAGGCAGGCACTTGTGCCACAGAGCTATCTCCCCAGCCCCCAACAAGTTATATTTTAATATGTGCAGAATAAATATTCTTTTGGCAGTTAAAGCAACTCTGGAATCATGCTCATCTGTAATAACAGACACATGTTTATAAGAAATACAATAATAACTGCATAAAGTTTGAAAAAGAAAAGGCAATGATGATGAATATAATACCACTGCGGAATGCACTTTGGCAAACTTGTCTTTTTTTTTTTTTTGGCAAACTTGTCTTTAAGGCTTGCCATGTGCCTCTGCTCTGAGTTCATTTTGCAGTGTGGCAAACAGGCTAGAAGTGAGTAAGGTTATCACTGTAAATTGATGTGCACAGAAAGAGTAGGTAGCTGCCAGGTTAGTTACCAGAGCAAGCTACAGCCTTGGGAAGAAGATAAACATATTTAAAACCTACCTTTATGTATTTGCTCAGACATAAAACATGCAGTGAAAGTCTTGGGGAATACATGTCTAGCTGGTAAGGGAAAGGAGAAGTGACTTTCTTTTTCGCTTTGTCTTATTTCATTATGGGTACATCCATTTTATTCTGTACTTTTCATGTTGTGAATACAGTGGAGTGCGAATGTGTTAATGTGCAGTGAGTGTATTATGTACAGGACCATGTGGATATGTGCACTTATAAACCCAAAGCTGATGTATCAAAGGATAAGATGTAAATGATTGCGTTGGACTCAGAAATGGGACTTGAGAGTCACATTGGTCTTATTTACCACTTTTTAAAAAAGTTCCTACTTAGTGCTGTTTGAGAAAGAAGCAAGGAACTTAAATATAGGAAAGGAATAGTCCAAAATGTTCATTGAGTGGAGGATTAAATTCTGTATACCTGGAAAGCCAAAGAGAATTGCTGGGACAAATATTG
>PVKN010033116.1:0-12112 GCA_004027915.1 Capromys pilorides
AGTCACTAAGGTAGTTTTTCCTCTGCTAATTTTTTCCCCTACTGCTTGGCTACTATTCATAGTTTCTTTATTACTATTAGCGATCAAAGTCTCAAGTTAATCCTGAGGGGAGACCACATTGTTAAATGCTTACACTCTAACTTGACAGGGTTTCAGTTCTGTCTCGGTTACATTTCTCCTATTGCTGAGACAAAATTCCAGACATTCAAAATTAAGGAAGGAAAGGTTTATTTAGCTCAGTTTGTAGAGATTTCCATCTCTAGTCAGCTGGTTCCAAGGCAGGGTAGAATGGCACGAGAGCACTAATTCAAGGTAGAAGTCAGAAAAAGCAGCAAGTGCCAAAAAAGAAAAAAGAAAAGAAAAGAGAACAAAGAAACAAACCTCTTTTCCTCTCTTATGTTGGAAGCATGCTACTCTCCCCACCCCGGTGAGGAGCAGGTGTAGTGCCCACACCATACCCATGTCTTCATCTTGCACAGAATGAGGATTTTAAGAAGAACCCTGACTCCCTGCTGAGTTGCTGGATTAATTTCTTAAGCTTCTCAAGTTGACACAATGCATCAACTGTAACAAGTTCCTATACAGAAGGAATTGAAGTAGAGTGCTAAGGCCCAAAGTCTTCTGGAAGGTACAATGAAAACAGCAGATTCCCAGGGTTTGATAAATGTTTTCCCTGGAACCTCAAATCCTTGTCACTGAGAATAATTTGAAGGCACCGGGCACAAGGGATCTGGTCCATGATCATCCCCAAACTCCTACCAAAAGGCAGTGATCTGGCTATGGGTGATAGCTGAGAAAACTCCTTGAAGATGATCTCAACACTTTGGCCCTAATTACTGATTTCCAGTTCCTGTGGATTGGTGTCCTTTACATTCAGCTCAGAAGTGTGCAGACATGATTTAAAGAAGGAAATGGAGGATGAATTCTAAGGTGGTCCTCAACAACAGGCTCAGTTAGAATCATTGACTGTTGGAGGCATAAACTCTTGCCTCAAGTCTGGTTCCAGCCTTAGTCTCTTCTGCTTTGGTGAGGAGGGCCATAGCAGGACACAGGTCTCTGCCAGCAGAGTGATACTGACAGGGTCAGTATCTAGTTGAGCAACCAGGAAGGAAAAGGCAAAAGTAAAACTATTACCATAACTGTCCTATTGAAATTTTAAATAATTGGCTATTGATGAGGACATAGATTTTCAATTTTAAAATTTTGGTCATAAAACATTCTTCATACTGATTAGATTTGGAATGCTAATTTGAAGATTTTGTTTGTCTTTCATTAGCTACAGGCTAGACTCAAGAGTCTTAGAGTCAGGATAAGCAGGTGATCTTCAAGGAGAATGCAGGCTAATTTCTGCTATTGCAATTCCATCATCCAGATTGAGGGCTGTTGGTATTTCCTCAAGGGGCCAACTGGGCTAGTGTGTGAGATCTGTTTCTAACAAGGATGTGGCCAGCTCTTGGAAGAGCCAGAAACTAAATACAAAGTGTATTCAGTGAGAAGCCTTGAGTCTTGGCCATGCCTGTTCTCTGGCAGCAACAGAACAACTTCTCTGCAGACAAAGCTGGCTGGATATGGAATACTAGTACCTGAAGAGCTATTCTTGCTTTAGGAAGCTAGTACATGTAAACAACATCTTTTTCACAGCTCTTCCTCAGACATAAGACTAATATCTAGAATATATAAGAAATTCAAAAAACAGGACTCTTCAAATAAAAAGATCCAATTAAAAAACTGGGCAACTGAAGGAAATAGAGTCTTTATAGAAGAAATGCAGATGGCTGATAGGTACAACAAGAAATGCTCAATATCATTGACCATTAGAGAAATGTAAATTGCAAAAACACTGAGATTCCATCTTACGCCAGAAAGAAAGGCCTTCATCAAAAATTAAGTGCATAACCTGCCAGGGAGCCTGTAGGAATAAGGATTTTCCTTGTTGTTGAGAATTTAAACTGGTACAACCACTTTGTAAATCATTATAAAGATTCCTCAAAGAACTGAACCTAAAAATTTCATTGGTCCAGTTATCCCCTTTTGGGGTATCTTCCCAAAAGAGTTAAAGATATCCAAGTGTAGTGATATGTGTATATCCATGTTCATAGAAGCACAAATTATATATAGCTGTTATGTTTTTGTTCAGTAGCCCACCCAAAACCTCATGCAGTCATGAGGCAGCTTCTAGCATTTGTGATTCAGTCTTTGTTTTCTAAATTTTATGTGTTTGATACAGGGTCTCACTATGTAGCTTAAACTTGTAGTGATCTTCCTGTTTCAGCCTCCCTAGTGCTGGAATCACAGGAATGCACCACCGTGACTAGACTTGGTGGCTAGCTCAGCATGCCCAAGGGCAGGGTCAGCATGAGCAATACCAAGATGGATTGAACTGGGTCCTTGTGCTTGCCTAGGCAGGCTATCTCAGTGGCCCTGTGATTAGTTCTTGATCCAATGCTGAGATTATGGATGCGAGAGCTCTATTTGCTGTGGGGCAAATAATCTGCATACAGATAGATATGGGAAGGGGAGAAAGGCTTGCTACACTGTTGCTGCTCCTTCCTTTGTTCTTTACTGTTTTCTGCCATCATGAATGGCTACCCTCTGCCATGTGCTGTTCTGCCTTGGAGCCAGCCAAGTATGGACTGAAACCAATACTAACTGTGAGCTAAATAAATCTTTCCTTCCTTAATTGTGGGTGTTAGTTATTTTGTCCCAGCAATGAAAGAAAAGTGGCTGAGATAATAACTGAACTTTGGAAATAGTCCATATACCCATCAACAGATCTATGGATAAAGAAAATGTGGTATTTACCCACAATGTAATAGTACTTCACCACTAAGAGGATAAATGAGTCATTTATAGAAAAATAGATGTGCCTGGAGACCATAATGATAAGTGAAATAAATCAAACACACAAGCTTAAATATAACCTGGTTTCTCCTATGAAAGAAACTCAAAGTATAAAGAGCGAAATAAAAAGTATATAACAGGAAGTGGTGACATAGAACTTCCACAAAAGCAAGGAAATCAAGAGATGGAGGGGGAGAGGTGAATAAAGGAGGAGCGGGAAAGGGGATGAAAAGAAAACAAAAAAAAGATAATTAAGACCTTACCTTCCCCCTTGGAATTTCACCTTAATGCTTTTGCAAATTAACTCAGGTCATTCTGACTTTACTTAGTAATTCCTAAGCCAGCAAACTCCCATGCAGATTCAGCATCCACTGGTGATGTCACTTCCTCCTGCTCCTGCTGGGTTCTTGTTCCTGCTATGCTGGACAGTGGCAGCTCCTAAACCAGGCTCACTTTTAGGACAGGAATTAGGGTGCCCCATCACCACTGTTTTATCCTCCGAGTGCAGAGATCACAAGCTGAGAATTCAAAGCAACCCTGAAAAGGTACACTTTGTTTCAAGAAAGGTGCATTCTAATCTCTCATCACTTCTAACCTGGCTAGGCAGCAGGCTCTGAAACCATGCCAGCAACAAGCAGGCAACAGCCAGAGAAGTCTGCTCTGAAAGGGAGACTTTGCAATTCAGCTCTGAACACAGTGCGCTTTCTGTACTTTTTTTTTTTTTTTTTCTGACACCCAGAGGAGAAGGGAAAGGAAGACAACATGCTGCCTGGTCCCCTGTCTCAGACCACTCTTCCTTGACCTGTCTTTCTCTTGTCTCTCTGTATCTGTGTGTATCTCTCTCTCTCTCTTCTCTGGCATACTAATTTGTGAAAAGCCAGAAAGTACACTGTGTACTCAGCCTCAAACACTTGAGCTGCCAAGTCTAATTTCTCTGGTGTTTGTGGTAAAATAAGGAAAGAACTGCAGCTGCCAAGGATCAGATTTGGCTTTCTACAGTTGACACCATGGTTGATGTGGTGCCCAGAGCAAAACCAAGGGTACATAGTGGGAGAGAGACAGATACAGTTTTCTTGAATGGGAAGGGCAGCAAGAGATGGAGGAAGTGGGGAAGGGAAGCTCTGGTAAAGGAGGTGACAAAAGGTAGTTAGGATGTGTTATGTACATATACCAACTCCACACAAGGAATGTGGGTATTATGCACTGCAAATATGTACTAAGAAAGATAAATAGAGCAGGAGATTTTATTGCCTTGAGTTAGGGGGACACAGTTTTAGAGTGTCCGACTCTGAAAGACCCACTCCACCTGCCCAAGAGCTCTCTCAGGATATCCTATGACAAGTGAGATGCATCCTAGAAAATACGTTGGGAAGAAGGCAGTGGGGTTGGGAGAAAGAATGTGCTCTACAAGTCATATAAGGATGTCAACTAAATGTTCAGTTGTTTTGTTTCTTTGTTTTTTGTTTTTTTTTTTTTTTTTTACTTGAACTTAACTCTAGCATCATACACTCCATTGCCAACCTATTTTCCCAAAAGAGCCCTTCTCATCCTCCACTCTAATCCCATTGCTGATCATGAATAATTATGATTTTGGTAGTCATTAATGCCTTAGTTAAAGATGTCATAAAAATTTGTTTGGGGTTGGAATAAAGCCAAATACAAAATAAAATAAAACAATAACACTTTTGGGGCCAGTAAGATGGTTCAGGGATCTAAAGCACCACTTAGGACTGCAGTTCCATCTGGGCACCACATGCTGTATCAGCCCCACCTCCAGGGCAGGCTGAGCCAGCAATAATAATAACAATAATAATAATAATAATAATAATAATAATAATAACACTTTTCTTTTTTGACTAGAAAGTGAAAAATAAGGGAGATATGTAGTTATAGTTTATGCTTTGATTCACCCTCTGTGAGGCACTGCAGTGAAGGAAAGAAGTAGGGAATGACATATTATACAATAAGCAAATTTAGAAAATAAATTTAGAAAACAAAGTCCATGATGGTTGATTTCAGCGAGGAATTTGATTAGATGAATGAACGTCTAGAGAGCTAGGATTATTTCGAGGTTACTCTCATTTTTTGGAGCAAAATACCCACAATTTAAAGAAGTAGAAGTTTGTTTTAACTTTCATTTTATAAGTTTCAGGCATAACTTGGTGCAAGGGTCTGGGAGGAAGAAAGCTGCTCATCATAGCAATTAGGAAGCAAGAAAGAAGAGAAAAGTGAGGGAGAAGAGCAAACCCACCAGGTCAAGCTCCAAACAACCCACCTTCCCAGACCAGACCCCGCTTCACAATAAGTCAGCTATTGCGCCCTCTGGCATGGTGCTCTTCCAAAAGCCCTCCCTATGAGCACAGGAGGCTCTTGGCCCACACTAGATGACAACCTCATCACCACCCTGGCATGTCTGTAGGCTTTTGAAAGGAGATTTGTGTGTAAGTCTGACTGGCTGAAAAGGGGCTATTTCCCCTCACTGTGGCTGCTGCCATCCTATCACGTGTGGAGTTGGAAAAAAATACAAGTGAATTTTTCTTTGCCTCCTACAGCTGGAGTATCCTCTCCTCCCACCCTTAGACACCAGAACTCAGGCTCTGTGGACTTAGGACTCCAGCACATGTCCTGGAACCTCCCTGGATTTTTAGACTTTTGGGTTTAGGCCACTGTCACCATCTCTTTTCCTGATGGAGAGGCCTCCAGGCTTTACTGAACTGCACCCCAGTATCCCAAGGTTTTCATCCTACAGGTGGCCTCTCCCGATACTGCTCAGCCTCTCCAATGTGTGAGTCAATCCCCATGCTAAGTCCCCCTCAAGTAACTCTACTGTTTTATCAACTTGTCTAAGTACATCCTATTGGTTCTGTCTCTCTGGAAAATGCTAATACAGTGTTTTTTCTACATGAATAGGCTATCAAATAGAACAGAGAAAAAGGAGAAAGGGCTGGCAGGAAAGGAGGAAGATATGGAGGGAGGAAGGAAGGAAGAAAGGAAGGGAGGGAGGGAGGGAGAGAGGAAGGAAGGAAGGAAAGAAAAGAAAGGGAAGGGGAAGGGAAAGAAAAAGAAAGGAAAAGGGAAGTGGAAAGAAAAAGAAAGGAGAGGAGTGGAGAAGATAAGAGACAAGGAGAGAGGAAATAAATTAGCAAAAAACAATTCTCCTTGATATGATATTTTGCTAAACTCATCCCATGTTTTGACAAGATTTTTCTCAACTCCCATAACACTACATCCCTTCTCGAAATCCAAATTAGGCTGAGCAGCCATAGCCAGCCCTCACCTCTGCTTGTTCCAGGGTCTGCTAAGACTGGAGCCTGACTCACAATAAACATCTTCAGCACTCTCCCAGGCTCTGAATTTTGAATAGCTCTGCCTCCTGCCAAGGTTAAATAGATTTTAGATACAGATATTCTGTCCAAAAATTATACCTGGATGTATCTCTGTGGCTCACACTTATCTAATTTGATTCACATCCAAAGGCTGAAGATGCCAAGGAAGAGAACACTGTCAGGCATTTGCCACCAAGAACTGGAGCCTATAAATAGACACAGGGATACCGGTTTGGCTTCTTGCTTTATAAGATAAATACTTTATCAGAGCACAATTATCTTTTTAAACAATTTTCATTACAGTTTTACGTGTCAGATTCACTCTGAGCATCCTGCGGGCAAACCTGAGATTCCCTGGGTATGTGATGCGTGCCAGCCATCCATGGAAATAACGTGGGGACTGAGGGCTTGTTGTGACTAAGCTGACACATATTGGTAGATACTCATTTTCTCTGCTGCTTTCTGATCTTATTCTACTGGCTTTCACTCATTCACATCTTTTTCTAGTCTACTTTCTTTACATTCTTACATGGTTCAAAACATGCATTCTGAATCATTGAATCACAAGGGTTTCCATAGCTTATTAACTGTACCATAAATTTCTCCTGACTTCTTTTTTTTTAAGGTGATAAGATTAACTGTTCAAAATCTATTTTTGAGAAGTTTCCAGGACATTCTGTTCATTCACCTAACAAATACCTGTTGATCAATTATTTTGAATAATTAGTTCAGCAATTAAGGAGGTAATGGATTAAAAGTAGACAATGCTTCTGCCATTAAAGAGCTTGTGCTCTATCAGAGATTTTTTTTAAATCACAGATATAAGCAATAAAGATTTCAGATTATTCAAAAATCCTATGACTAAAATGGATAGTGCTAGTTAGTGACTGGTACGAAGAGCATTTGCTGTACAGAACAGTACCAAATCACTCCAGTTTCAGATCTGGAAGTTCAAAAGCTACCTCTGGAAATGTAATGTTTTAACTGATATATAAAAGGTGTAAATTAATGATCCCTGCAAAGGCAAGGGCAAGAGAGCAGCAGGAAGACAGTACCTGCACATGCACAAAGGTATGGAGGTGAGGACGATGGACAGTAAAGAAAGTAAGCATCTGGAAAACTGAGCTATAAGAATAGAGAGATAAGCAACAGCTGGTTCCTAGAAGATGCTATTTGCCATCATGGAGTTTCAGTATTAACATTTTACCACAAAGCCACCTGCACATGTCCATGCTTAGCTGAAAATATAGCAAATATTGGTTTCTATAAATAGACTCCAGTGAGTTAGCAGCATATAGCGCAACTTCCACTGAATTTTATGGGAAAGACAAATGTCATGAGATTGCTATTGTTTGAGTCTCACATGTTCTACAAAGAATCAAGTGTTAAAAATATCCAGCCTGTGGTACTATTGGGAGGTCATGGAAACCTTAGAAGTAATAGCTATGTTGGAGAACTGAGGTATGTGTAGTATGTCCTTGAAGGACAGATTGGGACCCTGATTCCTTCGTGTACCTTTCGTCACTTCTTGGCTCTGAAGAAGCTAGATGTCACCCACCATACACTCCATCAATGATGCATTTACTGTACTGCTACAAGACAAAGAAAGCATGGGCCAAAATCCACACAAATGTGAGACAAAATAAACTTTTCCTTCTTCTAAATCAGTGTTCTTCAGGTATTTCATCTCAAAAGTGGAAAGTTGACTAATACCAAGAGTTAAAATGGGTACCTCCCTCTGCATTGTTTTCCCTTTAGCCAGTAAAATCAGTTTATCCAGTTTAGCAAAACATCTCTAAATGAAAACCATTTATAGTACTGAATATCTTGGAACATGTCCTTAACCTTGACCAATTTGTACCGCTTTAGGTCATGTGTTATTGGATAATTTTGTCAATGATAATAAAAAGCTGCTATTTAATTAGAAGGGAAGAGGCCAACATTTATAGTGAGATAATAAAGGAAGCCAATAAAAGCCCATGATGACTTTAATAAGAGATGGCGGGCCCATGTGCTCTCTATTTTAGTATTGGCACTGGCAGACTGCTGTGTACCTGCTGTGCAAGAGAAAATGCTTTTCTGGTGAGCACCTGGAGAGGGCTCACTGGTGGACACCAGTTACCAGGGAAGGAGGAACACTGTAAATTTAAACTGTAATGTTTTGAACTTTGATTGTAGTTTGTACCATCAAGAGATTTCAAAGATGACTTGAATGATTCCTAGAAACAAGGAGCACAGAACTGAGTTTCAGATATAGTCAGACAGAAGCAGGCCCATATCCTCACTGCCCACTGCCCCCACACTTCTAAGGATGCTCACTGCCCCTCATTTCAACAAATGTTATGCCTGTCCTGCCAAGTTGGGGCCATCCTGGATTTTTTTTATCTTGCATCGCCAATCTGTTAGTGAATGCCCTTAGGCTGTGCTTTCAGTGTGTATCAGGAATCCCTGTCTTCTAATCCTATATTTATGTGATCACCATCTCTTGCCAGACTTCTATAGTAATTTTATAACCCCTCTCTCCAGAATTTTCTCACTGAAGTAAGGATAGTCTGTCAAAATATGGTTAAATAAGGTGTCAGTCAACTCACTACCCTTTGAGTATGGACTGGAGTTAGTAACATTTCCAAATGTAGAATAGGAAAAGCTGCAGATCATGTCTGCATAGCAAAGCCTGACACACATCAACTTATGTAGCTGACCAATGTCATATCCTCAGCCATAAGGGATAGGACACTGTGTGCCCTGTGATATACCATCATGAGCAAAGCAGCTAGTCTGTGTGACATCCTTCTCAAATACTGACCTGGTGTGGATGATCAGAAAACGTTAGAGGACCCCAAATTGAAGGACATTCTAAAACATAACCAGTGCTTTTCCAGGTTTTCAAAGCCATGAGAAATAAGAAAAACACTGAAGAAAGATCCCCAAAGACCAATAAGATGTGGTGACTAAATAAAATGTGATATCTGGGAGCAGAAGAAATGCACATTGGTGAAGTCAAGATGTGTCTCTGCAGTAGCCACCCACTGTCTGTGATTTCATTTTTCATTGCCTCAGTTACCCTTGCCTAACCATGATCTAAAAATATGAAATGTAAAATCCATAAATATTCAACTCATGAATCTAAACTGTATGCTATTTGGCTAGCTATCTTGGTTATTAGATTAACCATTGTGGGGGCTAGGATGATAGCTCAGCAGTCAGAGTGCCTGCCTGAAAAGCTCAAGGACCAAGTGCCTTGCTGGTCCTAGAACCATGGGTGCACTATGCGAGCTTCATGGTAAAAAGCTCTACCAAATAAATAAAAGATTAAAAAAATTAAATAGACTGACTATTGTGGAGTTACTATCTGTGTTCAAGCAATCCTCACTTAATTATGGCCCCAGCATACAAGAAAAGGGATGCAAACCATTCAGATACATCTAAAGAAGTAAAATACTAGTATTAAGAGAAAAATTAAATTTCGGGACCTCATGAGAAAAGAAAGTGATATATGCTAAGTTATCCATTAAGAAAAAAATTGTCCTCTATCTGTGAAACTCAGAACAAGGAAAATGAACTATTTATTCTTTTACCATTACTGTAACAAATTACCTGTGATAACCGGGGAGGACAGATTTACTGAGGTTCAGAGTTTTGGAGGTTTCAGTTGATGACAGAGTGGCCTGGTACATTGGATTCATGCTGTGGCAGTATCATGTCATGGCTGAGAGCACATGGTGGCCAGGAACCAGAGAAGAAAAAATACTGGAATCATGTCTTTCCTGCAAGGGCATGACCCCCATGAACTAATGCCTCCCATAAGCTCCATCCTCTACAGCTTTCTGTTACCTCTGATAGCAGCACAGCTGAAAGTTCAGCCTTTAACCCATGGACTTAAGCTATATCACACATCGACCTGTAAGTTTTGGCCACAGTGTCTCATAAGTGTTTATAGTGAAGGTTATATTCTTAGACCACCTGTGAACTGTGAAAACCACAAATTTCAGGTAGAGTCAGAAAAAAGTGCCTATAGGCACTCAGTTTTGTAGTTTTAATTGTCTTAGATACTTTCCTCTTGTCATTGAGACAAAATATCCAACACCCAAAGTTAAGGAAATAAAGGTTTATTTAGCTCACAGTGTTGGGAGGTTTCAGTCCATAGTTGGCTGGCTCTAAGGCAGAGTGGCACATAGCAGAGAGAAGCAGTTCATGGCAGCAGAAAACAGCTAAAGCAACCAGTGAGCAAGGTGAGAGGAGCTTTCTTTCTGCACTTTATATTGCATGAAGCCTACCTTCCCTAGAGCAGCTACAGTGCTCGTGCTCATAATCCCAGCACTGGACAGTGAAAAAAAATCACAAACTCCAGAAGCCCACCCCATGAGTGCATGAGGCTTTGGGAGGACATCTAGATACAAGCCATAATAAACTTTAGCTATGCTGTGTCTTCCACAGTTATATAATTAATTAAATAATGTGTTAATAAAAGCTAAGAAGGTGCAGGACATTTTGGCGGCATTTAAAGGATCTTAGGGCTTTAAGCAGAATGAAATCAAGAACTCTTGAGATACCCATCTGTGGTCCAGCAACTGTCATGATGTGAGACTGCTGGTGTATAATGCCAAGATGGGCCACAGGAGAGCAGCCAATTGGCAGAGAGGAGAGCTGGATCATGCACTTGGATTGGCTACCTGCAAGCCTCATACCTAGAAAACACTTTTGGAGGGTATTTCTGGGTTGTGCAAAATTTCAGGGGCTGCACAAACTATTATTGGTTAAGTTCTAAGGAAAACTCCACGAAGGACTGAGGCTGTAAGCTCTGACCTGTGACTTCATAGGTGCATACTGTACTTAAAATGGAAAAGCCATTCATCAGAAGGTGAAGTAATCCCTGGTTCTAAGCCTCCACTGGGACCATTATGATTTTGGTTATAGTGACATAGAATTGTTACTGTCTTAGTCATAGCAAGCATAGCATGGATATGTAAGCTACTATCATTAGCGTAATGAATGATACTTGGTAAATTGTGCCATTTCTACACAATAGTTCTTTAAAACTTATTTAAACTTTAATTTAAAGAGATGTAAGATGCTTTCCTTCCTCCACTTAAACTCTCAAAAGCTGCCCACCTTTCTGACCATAATATCTGGACACAGTAATGTCGTGAGCCTCAGCAGCTCCAGCCACAACATGGACATTCTGGATGTGTTTCTAGTGCTCCTGACATTGTATACGTCCTCTGTGCATTTTCTGAAGCACTTTTCTTCCAAAGTGTGCTTAGCTTTCCTATACCTCAGGCTCTTTAGGTCTCTGTCCAAATATTACCTTCTTAATTGGACTTTTCTCTAACTATCCACCTAAAACGATTACCTGCAGTTGGGTGTAGTGCATTTCTATAAACCCAGCCCTCCAGAGGCTGAGGCAGCAGGGTTGCCCTGAGTGGGAGGGCAGCCTGAGCTATATAGTAAATTCAAGGCCAACCTGAACTGCACAGTGAGACCCTGTCTCAAAAAAAAAAAGAAAGGAAGGAAGGAAGAAAAAAAGAAAGAAAGAAAGAAAGAAAGAAAGAAAGAAAGAAAGAAAGAAAGAAAAGAAAAGAGAGACAATTGTTACCTCCCTCTGATACCCTCTAACACTCCTCTTTGTGTTATGTTTCTCCTTAGACCTTGTTACATCTATACTATTACATGGTTTATTTATTTTTATTGTTCTTTGCTTCTGCTGCTAGAATATAAGTACCAAGAGGCATATTTATCACTACTCTGTCTACTACTACATCCCCAATTTCATCTGGCATATGCTATGTACTTCATAAATATTTTCTAAGAATTAAAATGACCTTGGTTATTTGCTTACTTCTGATTGTTTTCATATATAGTGAAGTAGTTTCCTAAATCATGGAACTCTCAGAAAGTTTAAACAGATTAAATAATGTAAAGGTTTGTGTACAATTTGTATGTAA
>PVKN010033117.1:0-12112 GCA_004027915.1 Capromys pilorides
CTTGGTCATCACTGTTATATGGACAAAGACATATTATTTTAAGTTGTAAACTTTTTTGCTAAATGACAATCTTTCCTAGGCAATTTCTTTAAAAAACAAAGCATGTTCTGGCATAAGAAACACTCATCAGGCTTGCCTGACTAGGTGGCACTAGGAAGTGAACTCGGGACCTTCACAATGAGCAACCTCTCCAGCCTTTCTCAGTTATGTCTTTTTACTTTAAGACAGGTTCTCACTACGTAGCTAATTGGCCAGGCTAGGCTAGAACTTAGGATCCTCCTCCCTCAGCCTTCCAGAGTGCTGAGATCACAGGTATGCGCCACCACACTCAGCTTCACAATTGTTTGAAATGTATATTAACTAGGGACCTTCAATCTGGCCAAAATAGTGACAGGGCTTTTTTTACAATGGGTTTGCACGAGAAAGCACAGGTGACCTGCAGATCATCACTAAACCAAAGCCAACATGGAATAGAGAAGACATTAGTATCATTGACACTGGACTCATGAACATGGGCAGCCATCTGACCTATAAATGAGGTGGCATGAACAGAAGAACCACTGGAGCACCTGAGGAGGCTGCTGAGATGGGGCAGGATCTTTCAAGCACACCTGAGCCTGGATAAACTGAAAGCTGTGCATAAGGTGCCATCGCCACAGATACCTCCCTGTGAAAATCGGAGACCAGTCATGTGTGACTTCTACCAACGCCATAGGACCCAGAGATCTCATCAGAAACATGGGTAGAGGTACATCTCGGGCTGACTACTGTTCTGACTACTGTATCTCCAAGGATGGGCAGGCCTGTGAGTGAGCCCTTCTGGTTTACATACTAGGTATGAATCAACACTATTGGTGTTAAAAGAATGGACTTCATGGAGCCACCCTATAGAAGAAACAGGAGGAAGTTAAGGAAGTCAGCAGCTACATTAAGAAAATTGGCTACAACCCTGACATGGTAGTTCTGTGCTAATTTCTGGTTGGAATGGTGACAATATGCTGAAGCCAAGTGCTGATAATATACCTTGGTTCAGGGGTGGAAAATCACTCACAAAGATGGCAATGCCAGTGGATGTTGGAGGCCAGGCCATACAGTGGTTAAATGACTGAGCATAAGGACACCTCTGGCTGAGTTGGGAAAGCTTCTATTCCTAGGGCTCTGAAGTAAAGACGACACCAGAGCTGAGGCAGCAGAGGGCATAGGCTGCTGACCCTTCCCTATTTCACAGCAATAAGCCTGCCTACCTCAGAGTCCAAGCAGTCCCCTTGGTTGGCAAAATTTGCTACCTGTTTTTCAAGGGCCTGTCCACTTTCATGGGTTCCTGCCTCTGATGTGCCCTCCTCTTCCTGTACCCTCAAATTAGTAAATTAATAAATCTGTAAAAATGAGTAAAAGCTCAATAAATATAGTGATCGAGAAGAGTCCTTTTCTCTATCCCAGTGCTTACTCTCAGAGTTCTGACCTTCCCAAACTCACCTGTCTCTTTTTATTTAAGCCTTCACCATAACTGGAAGCTTTGGATGACATCCTCCCACCCACTCACCCAATAGACAGGTGTCTGCGGCTACCCAGATCTGTCTACAGAACTGGTGGTACTGGGGCTGTCCCTGAGGGCCCAATGGAGACAGTGTTCCCAATCCTGGCACAGTGGTCACCAGTGGGTTCACAGTGAAGTCAAGTCTGCTTAAACGCTCCATGAATCTTCGAGTGAAGCTCTTCCTGGGGACACGGTAGGTTCAATGGTGAGAACGTGTCTGCAAAGACATTCATCGTGGCAATGTTGCTGGTTACAACAAAAATGAGTCAGCAATAGAAGCAGCTGCCCCGTGCTCAGAGGATTATCCTGAATCATCCTGGCCAGTTCGGTCCTGGCTGTGCCTATGCTGACGATCACACAACTGCCTTGCTTGCAAGATAACTGAGCTGCAAAAAAGACTGATTGCCGGCTTGGTGAGAAGCTGCAAGAGGACCCTAAATTCTTGAAATCTGGTGACACTGCCCTCATTGACAGGACTCAGGGAGAACCAGTGTGTGTTCAGGGCTTCTTTGTCTATCCTCCTCGGGTTGTTGTGTTGTTCGCAATTTGATTCTGACAGCTACTGTGCTGTTATCAAAGCAGTAGACAAGGAGGCTGCTGGAAGCGGAAAGGTCACGAGGTCTGCCCAAAACTGAGAAGGCTAAATTAACCTCAACACCTACCACCCCAGCCTCAACCACAGGCACAAGACTGGTCTCAGAACAATTTCACAGAGAAAGACTGGTTAATGAAAACACTTATCATAAAGAAGAAAAGGAAAATGTTTGTGGACTGTGTGTGTGTGTGTGTGTGTGTGCGTGTGTGTGTGCGTGTGTGCATACATACATATGTGTATATGTAACAGCTTTAAGTCATTAGTTTTAAAATCAACTTTTTTTGTCCCTTATTTAATTTTTAAAGATTAAAAAATAGTAAAAAAAAAAATTAGAAACAATACAGAATTTCAGTAAACAAAAGAAATTCAACAATGGTTGTTATAGTGTATATAGTTGTCTTCAAACTAGTTGTTTAGATTATCAGATATGAGCATAGAAAATTAGTCAAGAAGAGTTACAAAAAATTAAAGAGGAGGAAAGAATTTTAGGCACTAACTGTTCCTTTCACTAGACCAGCATAAATCAGCAGTACAATTATCTAAGCTATCCTGTGTATTTCTTTTTCCCTTCCTTATTTTTCTCCTTTCCCTCATCCCAGTTGTTCCTTTTCTCTGAACAGTTCCTCTTTCACAGTATCTATTGTACCTGCCAGATTTTACTCTTTCAGGTTCTTACACTAGCGGGACAAAATGATGTTTGCATGTGCAGGTCTGATGTATTTCATTTGTGAGAATGGTCTCTTATGTGTAACCATTTACCTATAAAAGCCTCAAGTTTACTTTTTTCTATAGCTAAGTAATAGCACATTGTATAAAAACACGTATTTTTTTTTCTATCCCTCACTTGGCAGGCTTTAGCTATGACAAAGTGCACTGCCATAAACATAGGTACACAAATATCACCATGATATGTTGTTTCCAGTTCTGGAAAAATAAGACGGGAATAGCTGGCCTGAAAGGGACTGCCAATCCTAGTTTTCTGAGGAATCCCCACACTGATTTCCATAGTGACTGAACTACCAGTCTACACACCTACCAACAGAAGGATGCATTTTTCCCCGTAGTCCCTCCTGCATTTGTTACTGGATGACTTCTTGATGATAGCCATTTTTCTTGGGGTGAGGTAAAAAACTCAGTTGTTCTAATTTGCATTTCTCTAATGATTAATGTTATTAAATATTTTTTCATATATTTATTTGCCATTTGTATTTCATCTGAGAAGTGTATATTCATCTCAGATGCCGATTTTTTTTATTGTGTCTTTGCATTTTGGGGGCCTGATTTTTTTTTTTTTAATTCTTTATGTGTTCTAGATAAAAGTACTTTGAGGGACAACTGGCTAAAAATTTTTCCCAACTGGTGAGTTTTCTTTTTACTCTGTCCATGATTTCTTTTGGAAACAAGTTGATTAAACATCTGCCAAAGAATTTTGAGACCTACTAAACAAAATTTAATGAGAAAAACTAATAGGGTGACAGGGACATGATTTTGTCCTCCTGCCTGAAATAGCCAAAAGTGACTAAATAAATTGTATAAGGCACAGGACATCAGTGCATGAGGCCAACAGTCACTGAACCCCACATTTACGATTATGCTTCACTGCCCCAGGAGCATCAACTCTGCAGAAGGAGGAAGAAACTCTGCCAAGATCCTGTCCGGGGAAAGCACCTGAGTGAGTCCAGGAGAATCCAACCTGTAGGGCTCTGAGCACAGCCAGCACCACGGAAGCTCCAGATGCAGAGCCAGGTAGAATTGGAAGAAAGCACTGGGGAGAGCTGGCCAACACTGGAGGAGATCAAGCTAAATAAAGTCTGACATACTTAGCTATTTTTATTCTACCTTTCTTTCTTGTATTTTTTTCCTGTAATCTATAAGGATATTCTAAACTTCTGTAAATTTTCTTGTTTGGATCAATCTTCAAAAGTTAGGGGCCAGGGACACAGCTCAGGGGCACAAGCGCCTACCGGGCAAGTGCAAAGGTCCTGAGTCTGATCCCTGGTTCCACAAAAAAAAAAAAAAAAAAAAAGCTAATGTATATCTTAAAAATGAAAATAGTTCCACGTTTTATGAGTGGTCTTGAGCTTTCTGCATAATAGAATATAGCTTTAATAAATGGATTAAATTTTCCATTATAAAATATGAAACTTCAGAAAGTATCTGATATAGAATTACTACAGGGCTGGGGAGATAGCTCGGTGGTCTAAGCACCTGCGTGGCAAGAACCTAGGTTCAGTCCCCAGTACCACATGCTATGTGGGCTCCAGAACCCTGGGTGCACTGTGCCAGCCACAGAAACCAGGTATGGTGGCACATGCCTGTAATTTCAGCCCTGGGGAGGCTGAGATCAGAGGAACACTCAGAGTCTGAACTGTACCAAATAAATAAATAAAATAAAAATAATTAGTATTACTATTTTTAAAAAAAGCCATTTAAAAATCTTGTCTTGCTCTTTACTTTGAGATATCTAAACTTTAAAATCAATAGAACATACTCTGTCTTATGTAAAATGGCAATGTGCACGCGCGCACACACGCACTCACACGGGGCGCACCCAATGCCCAGTCATCAGTCTTCCCCACCTGACCTTGTGAGGAGGAGGTGCACGGTATCCCAGGAGAACACAGGGTGATTGCAGCCTCTCACTCTGCAGATGGCTGAGGGCTCGTGTGAGCAGCCCATCCTAGGCTCCTGAACAAAACCTGTCTCTTTTCTGCCCATTTTGTAATCATTCAGTGTCTAACCCACAGTTCTGAGGTTCATCTCCCAAAAGCCACACAAAACCCTGGGTTTCCAATAATTACCAAGCAACCAGAAAATGGTTCACAAAGGCTTCTGTTGGCTTTTGGACCTTACCCAGAACATAAAAAGTTTTCTTACAAAGACCAATTTCTTTCTATCACAGCTTTCCTAAGCAAAACATTATACAAAAAATGCTGCTCAGGAGATGTGAAAAGATAGATAAGTTACTAGTCTTCACACACTAGGACAAAGGCTAGGACCGACTGGTCAGTGACCAAGTTTAAAAAATGCACGTCTTGCAGAAGGTGGCAAACTAGAATTTGAAAGGTCATACTCTTCTAAGTTTTCTAGTTGAAAATAAATACACTAGTGCTAAGCAATCAACAAGGGCCTACATAACATGTCTCAAGCTTTTAAAGACCATAAAATAATCTTCATCTGATGGCTCTGTGCCTTGTACATCACATAAATCTGGGCTAATCAGCAATTTTCCCTGAAAGATAATGTAACATCTTTGAAAATAGAGGACTGCTTGAAGCAGGCACAGGGGCCAGGGGTTCAATCCCAGGCCTGCTGTGCCAGCCCCACCCCCAGGGTGCACTGAGACTGCAACTAAGACTGGGCGTGGAGGTATGCACCTGTAATCCCAGCACTTGGGAGGTTGTAAACAGGAGAATCACTACTAGTCCAATCTAGTAGTGAGAGCCTGAACACCCCGTAAATCTTTCCCTAAAATACAGGAAAAAACAAAGAAAGAAAGAAAATAAATAGAGGACTTAGCACTTGGGAGGCTGAGGCAGGAACATGGGTGTGAGTTCAAGACAAGCCTGGGCTACAAAAGTGAGCTCAAGGCCAGCCTGAACTACATAGCGAGACCCTGTCTCAAAAAGACAAAAGAAAAACGAAAACAGAAGACATGTAGAGAAATACTCCCTAGAAAGGACTGAAGGACTGAAGTCTCCCTACAAAACATGACCAGAACCCTCCAACTTAAGAACCTAGAATACAGAGAACAGGTACAAATAGCATTTTAAAAGCATTCACTCCTGACACAGAGCCACTCACATCCACACAAACTACAACATCAAATACTGGATTTATCACAATAAGGAGTCCACAACTCAGCAAAATCTAATCTTTCTGATATAAAAAAGGAGAGAGAAATTACCCACTCCTTCTGAACACATCTATTTAATAAGCATTCACCAAGACTCCAATAGGCTGTGTTCCAAGCAAAAGGCCTCCAAAGGATGAAAAGTCTATTTCAAAAGCAGGCAAAACCAAAGAGAAAACTGGCAGCGGCAGGTTACCTAAGAAGCAAAAGTTCACAGGGATCTGGGCCAGAACTTGTCTTGACCATTTAATGATAACAACCTTCGCTCAAGTGCCCCTCTTCTTATACAGCTAGGTTTTGATTATTTGTGTACTGTTGTGACAAAATATACTTTCATTAATCCCTGCCCCAACAAATGCCACTCATCTTAACCTTAGGCCCCATAACCTCAGCCCTGAAACAGAAAAGACTCCAAATTACACACTTCCTTTCACCTCCTCACATTACATCCTATACTGCTGACAAGGTATCTCTAAACGTACCTCAGCCACCTTCTCTGCCCACTAAGAATGGGAAGAAAGCTCACAAATGTGTGTCCCAGGTGCTCACAGAGGCAGGCCTCCCACTATGAGTAACCTCTGCACAATGGGGCAAGGCAGGGCTGTCTGGCTCCACACAGGACCTCAGAACAGATAGAGGCTGGTGAGATATCTCAGTGGTCTAAAGTACCTGCTTAGGCAACCGCAGGGACCACAGTTCGATCCCCAGCACCACATGCTGCGCCAGCCACACCCCAAGGGCAGGCTGAGCGGGCCATAACATAAATAAATAGTTAAAAAAAAGAATTTTGTAGTGAACAAGGTGTCAAAGGAAGCAGTTGGAATGAAGACATGCCAACAACTTCAGGGGCATATTAGAAATATTCAATAGTACTCAGAATGCAAATTATAACAGGACATTTTTAACCAACTAAGACTGGCAAGAACTAAAATTGAAAAGCTGATACTATGCCATGTGGGAGGATACAGGGAAAGAGATGTTCTCATACTCCATGCTGAGTAGTACAGACAAGTCGAAGGCTTTTCTAGAGAGAAACATAGCAATATTTATCAAAATTTAAATGCCTGGGCCTGATTTGGATATTCCACTTATAAATGCACAACCCAGCGGATACCATGCACACAGCACAAGGGGGCTCAAGGAGCTGGGCACCGTAGGGACAAGGCTGTGGAGTCAGCAGCACCGACAGGACGGGCAAAGGCCACGCTGCTGCACATGATCTCTCGGACACAGTGTCACGTGGATAATGCCACCTCGTGCACTTGCAACAGCTCTCCCTGCCCAGTGACACAAACACACGTGCACAACTGCTTGTGTGCAGAAAAAAAATTCTCTGCAAGAATATAGAAAAACATTTAATAATACTTGACTAAGGCAAAAGGGATCTGAGCTCAGTGGAAGAAAGACTGTGTTTTAAAACCACCAATCATTTTATATTATCTGTAATCTTCACAGATTACCCATTATTGTTCAAAATACTATCTCACATAACTTCTATAAACAGATGGGAGTAGGTACCGCATCACACCGCTTCTTCTGGGTACCCCTCTGCCCTCTCCCCTCCCTAAGCTAAGGCTGTATGCCAGCTGTTCACTTGGAGTCTGATCATTCTTCAAAGCCTCCAAGGCTCAAAGCTCCTGCAGCAATCACCACAGAATCAGAACTGAATAAACCTTTGCAAGCGTACAACATGTTTGTGACATCATACCACCTCCCTCTAGGCAAAGGCCAGACAGTCCACGACCCCTCCCTTTCATTCCAGCAGCAAACAGGCTGCAAACTTCACGTGCATCTGAGGACATCATGTGAGGAGAAAGGGCCCATCGAAACTTGAGCAACTTCCTTTCCACAGCATACACTTGGGTAGAGAGGGGCTATGACAAACACATCAACCCAGGCTCCTTCCAGGCAACCTGAGCAAGGCCTGAACTGCTCAATGTTAACGTGACATCTTCCACTGTGTCGCATCAGTTCTAACTCCCATGAGCTTGGTTTTCTCCCTCAATCCAAGTAGCATGAAAGGATCAGGAACAGAAACGGTATTTTTACTCAGAAACACAAATATTTTGGTGGCTCACAAAAAAGAATGTCAATGTTTACAGAAGGAAAGGAGAAACAGAGCAAGGATTAGGTAATATCTGACCAAAGAATAATATTTTCAGCAGATAAAATTATTTGTCTTGTTTAAACGTGTTTACCTAACACCTAAGGGATTTTGTTACTACCATTTCACACATACTCCTTGAAAGAAATCATTCTGATTTCTCCTTTAGCCAGTTCTAAAAGTCATAAAAATCTGTTAACTTTGGAAGGTACCACAAACACAATTCAAGACACTATGCTGTATCTTGAAGAGGTGAAATACTTTACTAAAAATA
This sequence comes from Capromys pilorides, assembly GCA_004027915.1. Taxonomy (NCBI): domain Eukaryota; kingdom Metazoa; phylum Chordata; class Mammalia; order Rodentia; family Capromyidae; genus Capromys; species Capromys pilorides. The sequence goes on from PVKN010033117.1 coordinate 8,364, forward strand.
TCGTCAACTTGTAAAACATAAGTAAAATGTTTGACTGCCAAATCCAAGAAAATTACTTAAATTATTAGTAACATAAACCTGATATGAGAAAAAAACATGAAACTCAAAAACTCCTTTTAGAAACTTCATTTTGCTTCGGCCAACATAATATATACATAATATATAGCTAAACAGGGTGAAGAGTTGTAAGTGAAACAACACACGAGAAGTTCTTCAGGAAAAGACAAGACACGTTCTAAGAATCGTACTTAGTAAGCCAGTGAGATAGCTCAGCAGAGTAAGCATCTGCTTCAGCAAGCACAGGGACCAGGGTTCCATCCCCCATCCCGCATGCCACGCTGGGCATTATGGCACATGCCTGTAATCCCAGTGCCGGGGAGGCTAAAAACAGGAGGATCACTGTGAGTTTGAGCTGTATGGTGAGACGCTATACCAAATACATAAAATGAAAAAAATAAATGAAAAGAATCTTACTTAAGATATAGCAGTTAAGATTAGAACATTTAGGGGCAGTCAGGTAGCTCATCGGATTAAAGTGCCTGCTTAGACAGATGCAGGGGCCAGGGGTTTGATCCCCAGCCTACCATGCCAGCCCCACCCCTAGGGTATGCTGAGACAGCAATTGAGACTGGGCATGGGGGTGCTTGCCTGTAATTCCAGCACTCGGGAGGCTGAAAAATAGGAGGATCACTACGAGTCCAATCTGTGTAGTGAGACCCTATTGACCCTACTATATACATTAAAAAATATTAGAAAATTTAAAAATGTTTCCAATTTTCACTCTTTTTAAGTCAAGAGTAACACAAACAGAAAATCAGTATTTCTTAAGCTTCAATGCACTGTGAAAATACGGAGATATGTGGGGTTTTCTGGAAGCACAGTTTGTTTTTCAGTCTTTTCTGGTAAAGCAGCATCGAGAAGTTAAACTTTCCTGGGGCGTCTCACATCTGTATGAAACACAGTGTGGGCCCATCACGAGCTGCTACCTTCTGATGGCAAGAGCACGAAGCCCAGCTCCATATGAGGCTTTCCATCGTCTTCTCAGGGAATCAATTCCACCTTTTAAATTAAAACTTAGATCATTTCCAGGACAATCTGCAAACTTACGGTATTAGTTGGATCTTCTTGCAAAATTCGATCATACAGCTGTATAGCATCATCATACCTATTTAAAAAGAAACAGCAAAACTCCTTACCTTAAATATGTAGTGATAAGCAGTAAAGACAGAAAAAGATGAACCTGGCAAGGCTTTAACTGCATCCAAAATCCCTACTTAAGTCTTCCCATCTCCATCAAATGTTCACTACATTCCAAATGTTTTAAGGAAACACATCACATCAAGTTCTTACCAAAGAATACATCCCCCAAATACGAACTCAATGGGCCTAAGTAAAAAGGGATAAACTAGCAATCCAGCTGGGAAGGCAGAGCAAGCACCAGAACCAGACGCACACGGCAGCCACTCAGACACTAGAGCTTGGAAGGGTGGACACCGACGTACGTTAGGGCTCGAGTGGACAAAAGCAGAAAGATGGGCAATGGAAACTGGCAGACAGAGCCTCGCTGCTTCCTGCATTAGAGTATGAGAAGTCTCCAGTCACAGGCAGTGCCAAAACAGTACACATATGTTCACTCCTCTTGCTGCACAGGTTACACTTGGTGGTATTCTCATTACCTAGTATCAATGATCTTCCTATCCTGCCAACACAAGCATAAACCTATTATTCTCTGTTCTTCCTTTTTATTTTGTCCTTAGGATATATATTCCACTACCTTATGTTCTGCAGCTAGATACTCATGGCAGTACATCAAACTCAGTAGGGTTTTCCACTCAGACCTCCACTTTTCTCATACTGTTTGCATTCTGTTTGGCTGATGACAACTGAATATTCAACACACAAAAAAACAGAAGTCATAATACTCAATCATTTGCCTTTGCCTCTAAAACAGGGCTGGTGATCCCTTTTTGTAGCTCTCTCCATTTCCCCCATCCACCCTATTCAGCCACACTCTGCAGTTTACAATGCTAGTCTTGAAGAATGCTTTCTTCCTGAGACTCCTGACTACACATCCTGGTCAAAATGTTCTAACAGACACATCCAACTGATACTTTTCCTCATAGTCTTAGAATGCCTCTTTATACAGTTCCTTAGCAGGACATACGAGGCCCTGCACAGTCTGGCCCTCTCCTATTATCTCCACCTATAACCTCAGCCAAACTGGCCACTCTTCACTTTCTAGCCAAAGTACACTCTAATTCACCTGGAGTTGCACACACATTTTAGCAACTACCACAGAAGAGGAAGAACAGGCCCAATAGGGCCTTGTCACACTCAAACGGAAAAGACTTGTCTTTTCTCCTCTTCCCTTTCTGTGTGAAATGCATCCATGGAAATAAGGTTTAGTTCCTGAGGAAGGCTGAAAAACTCCCAGACTAGACAAAGATTATACCTTCCATTTCTTCTGTTTTGAATGAGTGTTTGTGTATCTCCCAAAACAATACTAAGAGGTTGGCAAAATCTTTATTTGAAAGGACTTAAAAGGATTTAAGTAAAGTAATTTGCTGAGCTTTTTCAAAAGCTAGAAAATGCTAGAACTAAGTTTTGAAGCCTATTTTTACTCTAAAACATGATGTAATTTTTGGGGCCAGAGACAACGAGAGATCATTTCCTGGGAGAAACTGGCAAGGTGTGTGCTAAAAAGCCTCTGACAACTATTTTAGAACTCAGCAACAAAAGACTGTGCACAGTTATGAGTGAGTCCTCATGTCAGGAAACCTAAACGAAGACTCTGCATTTACCATTTTTAAGTACAATCACACCATTCAGTAGATTAGGTTACCTTTCCATGGCTTCAAATCTCATGCCTGTTAGTCGCTTGACTCTGTGGCTGCCAGGGAACTGTCTTCTCAACTCCTGGAGACAAAACTGGAAAAAAAAATTTAAAAAAAAAAAAAAAAACATGCAGAAAAAGAGCGGAAGAGGAATCATTACATTCTACACCCTAAGTGGCCATAAAAAACGGTCTATATAATTTTCACTGTGCCCTGACGTTCCTAATGAGTCCTACCTACTGTTTTTGATGGTTTGGTTCTATTTTCTGAGGGTTATTTTCTTTTCCGTGGTGGGGACTGAATCAGCGCCTCATGTGCGTTAGGCAAGTATTCTGCCACCCCCACTGGGCATTTACTGTTCAGAATGCAGTCAAAACCTGGCACGGAAAGCACTCAACACATTTCACTTCTCTGAAATATGTATTTTATTTACTTATTTTCTGTAAGTCAAGTGAAATATAAAGTGTAATACTAACCAAGGCCAAGTCATCCCGACCATAGTCCAGGGCTGCAATCATCACCTGCTCATATATAATCCAAACTAGACAGAGAAAGGGAAAGAACTAAATTTAACATTAAAAATCCCCCAAAAAGAAATTAATAAATCTCCTACTTTCTGATATTTTAGAGAACATTACGTATAACTCAAAATTAATTTATTATATTATTTCTGGAATTTAAAAAACATATTTATACCTCTCAACAGTATAAAATGTTTTAATGTCTTATAAGGTAAAAAATAGCCAATTAACATTTTTACCATTCTAAAAACTTCTCTATGAAATACATTTTGGCCAGATCACAATGTCTTTATGAAACACACTTTGGCAAGACATTTGGTAGCCTGTGAGCTTTAAAACAAAAATGCCTCTTTGATGGCCTCTCTACACACAATTAAAATTCTCAAAATAAAAT
>PVKN010033118.1:0-12119 GCA_004027915.1 Capromys pilorides
TTTTGAGACAGGATCAGCGTCTACATTGAGTGTTATTATTAAAAGTTATTTACTGGTTTCTGTCATTTCATTATTCTTCCCATGTTTGATTCCTTTCTTAGTTTCGTTTTTAAAACCACTTTCCCAGCTGGATGTGTTTTTCTCCTTGAGCTCTTTGGTGATGTCAACCTTGGCTCTGGTTTGGATTCTCAAGTATTTTCTGTAATGCTTGTTTAGGAGTTTTGTTTTCTTTGATCTCTTTATTGCAGAAGGTCTTTGTTTCTCTATCAAATTTTAAGGATAATTCTGCAGACATAATAAATTTTGGCTGGTGATTATTTTCTTTCAGGGCTTAAAAAACCATTCCAAGCTTTCCTGGATTCTAAGGCTTGTCTCAAAAAATTTGCTGTTATCATGATCTTTATTTTTATAAATTATTGGCCTTTTGTTCTGTTCTGGATTTCTGTATCATGGAGATGTTTTTTCTTTTCTTTTTTTTTTTTTTTAAGTTTATTTTTTTTTAAACCTCATTTATTTATTTATTTGTGCTCTGGCTGGCTCAGCCTGCCCTGGGAATGGGGTGCTGGCGCAGCATGTGGTGCCGGGGATCGAACTGCAGTCCCTGTGGCTACCCAAGCTTGTCCAAGCAGGCGCTCTAGACCACTGAGCCATCTCGCTGGCCCTGTTTTTTTCTTTTTTGATATTGGGAATCAAACTCAGGACCTTGTGATTGCCAGGCAAGTACTGTGTTCCTGAGCTACATCCCTGGCCCTGTATTTGGGGTTTTATATTTATTTGTTTGTTTGTCTTTTGGAGACAAGGTCTCGCTATGCAGTTCAGGCTGGCCGTGAGCTCACTTTTGTAGCCCAGGCTGGTCTCAAACTCGCACCGCTCCTCCTGCTGAAGCCTCATATTGGGGTTTTGTTTTGTATTTGGGGTTTTAAATCTTATTTACCTGGGTTTCTACTTCATTCCCCAGATTTGGGAACTTTTCTGCTATTATTTTGGTAAATTTTTACCCTGTTGGTTTTTACTTCCAACCCTTTCTTTATTCCAATTATCCATAGCTTAATTCTCTTAGAGTCACCTAGACACTGTTGGATTATCTCCCGATCATCTCGTTTCTTTGACAGCATCAACCTAGTCTCCAGGTCTTGCTGCTCTACTGAGCTCTACAACTGGGGTGCATGCCTGTCCCACCCTTATTATTAAAACTTTTTTTGTGCTACTGGGGACTGAACCCACACCTGAGCTAATTCCCAGCTCCTTTTTATTTTTTATTTTTGGGACATTTGCTAAATTTCTCAGATTGGTTCTGAACTTTTGATCTTTTTGCCTCAGCCTGCCAGAAGCTGGGATACAGGTCTGTGCCACTGTGGCCAGCTATTATTATTATTATTATTATTATTATTATTATTATTACTACTACTACTACTACATTGTGATAGAATATTTATAACATAAAAGCTATCATTTCAATCATATTAAAGTGTACCACTCAGTGACATCAGGGACATTCCCATGTTGGGTAGCTATCTCCAACGCTCATCTCCAGAACTCTTTCATCTTCTCCCAGTACAAGTCTGTCTCCATTGAACACAAACAATCACTCCTTCCTCCCCATTATACAGATCTAATGCAATCTCTATCAAAATACCATCAACACACCTCACAGACCTGGAGAAGTCATTCCTAAAATTTATTTGGAACCAGAAAAGACTCAGAGTTGCAAAGACAATCCTGGGCAACAAAGCTAAGGCAGGAGACATTACAATTCCTGACCTAAAGTTATATATAGTACAGAGCTACAGTGATAAAATCAGCACGGTATTGACAAAAAAAAAAAATAGACTTGAGGATCAGTGGAATAGATTAGAAGATGCAGAAGCAAATACAAACACACTCAGCCACCTTATTTTCGATAAAGGGGCCAAATATGTTTACTTGAAGAAAGATAGCCTCTTTAACAAATGGTACTGGAAAACTGGCTCTCTACATGCTGAAAACTAAATCTTGACCCAGGTCTATCACCATGCAGTAAACTAAAGTCAAAATGGATTAAAGATCTAAATATTAAAAGAAAAACATTAAATCTCCTGGAAGAAAAAGTGAGAGAAAATCTTGAAGACATGGGGGTAGGCAGAGTTTATGGACAAAAATCAAAATGCACATTTAACACTTGAAAGAATCAACAACTGGGAATTCCTCTGGCTGAGAAGCTTTTGCACATCAAAAGAAATTATCAGCAGAGTGAAAGGACAACCAACTAATTTCAAAAAATTTTTAACTAATAAGTATTTAGACAAAAGTCTTCTATCTAGAATTTATAAAGAACTAAAAACTATTAGGGTCCCAAAATTCAAAGACCCAGTCCAGAAATGGGCATCTGAGATGAACACACATTTCTCAAAAAAAGAAGTTCAACAAGCCTATAAATACATGAAGAAATGCTCCACATCGCTAGCCATTCATGAGATGCAAATTAAAACAACACTTAGATACCATCTCACCCCAGAAAGAATGGCTACCATAAAGAAATCAACCAGCAACAAATGCTGGAGAGACTGTGGGGAAGAAGGAACCCTTCTCCATTGCTGGTGGGAATACAGACTGGTGCAACCATTATGGAAAGCAGTGTGGAGACTCCTTAAAAAACTAGAACTGAAAATCCAATTCAATCCAGTTATCCCCCTACTTGGAATTTTCCCAGAAGAACTGAAAATATCATATCATAGTGATATCTGTGCACCTATGTTCATAGCAGCACAATTTGTAATAGCCAAATCTTCGAAACCACCAAAATGCCCATCATCTGAAGAATGGTTGAAAAAGATGTGCTATTTTTATACAATAGAATATTACTTAGCTATAAAGACTGACAAACTAGAAGACTTCATATATAAGTGGATGTATTTCTGAACATATTACTCATAAGTGAAATAAACCAGACCTACATGTGTAAATATCATATAGTCTCCCTAGTGTAAGAACTCCTTCCTCCCCAACCTTTAGCATGCAGTTTTATATGACATACCTAAAATATGCAGAAAGACACTTCTGTCTCCGTGAATTTACCTATTCTAGAAGCTCATATAAATAGAATCATATAGTGTTTATCTGTTTATCTCTGGCCTACTTCACCTAGCATGATGCCATTGAGGTTCACTTATGCTGCAGCATGTGTCAAAATTTTAAGCCCTTTTAAAGCTAAATATTCCATTTTATGTCATACAGTATATGCCACACTTTTAAAATTCACCCGCCAGTGGACTGTTGAGTTGACCCTACCTCTTGGCTATTGTGGATGGCACTACTGGGAATATTGATAGCTCCTTCAGATCATACTTCTATAATTTTGGACACATACCAGAGGAAGATAGCCAGCTCAGTGAGTGATCTATGTTTGACTCGTGTTTGAAGAACGATCGTAGCATTCAGGGGTGGACTTTGAGAGAACCATCACAAGTTGCACCCAGAAATACTACAGAAGACATGTGGATGATAGGAGAGAAAGAACCCACCCCGAGGTCGGGAGGCTCTGGGCTTTGATCTGCCAGTCTACTGCCAGGTTTTATTACTGCCATGAGGCCAACTTTCCTTAGCATTTCATTCTAGAACACATGTTTATGGACACCCAGCAACCCCCAGACATCTCCTATGATAGATAGACTGATGGCAAATTATATGTGAGGCTTGTTTTCACTCTAGGGTGGTATGAAACACAGACGCGGATCCCTAGTAACATATGTGAAAGGCTTGCTCAGTGCTGGGCTCGTCGTAAGCACCTCATAAACGACCCCTTCCCTCTAACTCAGCAGCTGGGAGGCGGCATGTGGATTGATCAAGGACACTGATGTTTGCATAGGAGTAACCTATTGCGATAGGCATAGAAATAGCTTCCTCTAATTTCCAGTTTTAAAACCCAAAGAGAGCCACTGAGGGGAAAAAAATCCAAAGGATGCTTGGAAATAGAGAAAAAGAAAGAAGAGAAGAAAAGAAAAGCAAACAAACACTCAAAAGTGGCTCAGAGATGAGGAGGCAGAACCACATGCAGGGGACCAGTTTTGCCTTGGTGGCTAAAGTTACTAACTGTTAAACCAGTTTGGTCGGGCATGTACTTGGGAGGCTGAGATGGGAAGATTGCTTCAGGTTCTAGGCCTGTTTGAACTACATAGTAAGAGAAACACTGATAAATATAAATATAAATGAATGAAGGAATGAATAAAATTAAGTTACTGAGCTGGGTGTGTTGGCACATGCTTATAATCTCAGCACTCAGGAGGCTGAGGCAGGAGGATCATGGTGAGTTCAAGACCAGCCTGGGCTATAATGAGCTCAAGACCAGCCTGAACTGCATAGTGAGACCTTGTCTCAAAAAGACAAAGAAAAGAAAAGAAAAAATTAAATTACTGACAGCAGTGATTGACTCAAACTTTAAACATCTCCAAGAGGCTGGTGAAAGACATGAATACAAATAATGATGTGTAGAGTGCAAAACTCCTCCATCAACCTCGCCCAGCTGCCAACAGATGGCATCTGCGTCCTAGAGACCCATGAAAATTCCTTGCTAGTCCTGCTGGGAACAGACCCAAACTGGAAACCATCCCTGGTCTGTACCCAAACAGGGAGAACTCTAGCCCACAGAGCAGCTCACTTTCCACCCTTGTGGTTTCCTGATCTGGCTCCTATGCACGGAGGAAGAGAAGAAAGCATTTTTGTGGTGGGATCTTTTTAAGCAAAGGAAAAAAAATGTTGAGAAAAAAAATAAGGGCAATTTCTGGGCAAGTGTTTGTTAAACTCAGATTAGAGATGCTGTCTCCAAGAAGCCTGTGTGGTGGGCAGGTGCAGGGGCAGCAGGCAAAGGCAAAAGGAAGACAGGCCATCAAATGTAGGGGACAGTCACCAGTGCTGTGTGGGCTGCCTCTCTCCCTCATTCTTAGGAGGAGGTATTCAAAGACACTCCAGGAGGAAGTGATCAAATTTAGTGAACCAGATTCCCAGCCAAAGTTTAGTGCTGCTGATTGAGACTATAGATACTTGGATAGTATTATATGAAATTCTTCATGCCATTTGTATTTGGTATTTTTAAGGCTACAAAGATTCTGGGCAAAGGCATCCATGCTCCCAGGAGACTGTCCTGAGGAGAGTTAGAATTGGGTGGCCATTCTCAAACTGTGCTGGCGAATTTTAATGCCTTATACTAACAGCTACACCTTTTGAAGGCAGGAAAGACCAATGGGTTTCCTGAAGTCCTTCAGCCTCTGATGACTGCTTGGCTAGAAAGAGATAAGCCTGGGGACACATCCACTGGCTGAGACTCCATTCTTTCTTAGCACCATGCTATCTTGAGGTCTTTTAGCTTTCTCTCCGAGGTGCCAGTTCAGGGGAGGGAATGCTTTTTTACATGTAGACTAGAAGGCTCTTGACCTGAGTAACACAGGACAAGAGCTGCATGACGTTCCTATCTTTGAAAAGCCTAGGCCAGAGTGGGGGAGAAGAGACACAAGCTCAGTGACACGAGTTCAATGTGTGCCCAAATCACAAGAGATTCGAGCAGAGCAACATGACCTCCTGACTTTTGGGTGTTTGGCAATTGAAGTATCAGGGCCAGGAGCCGGGTTCGGTGATGTGCTTGAGCTTGGTGGGAAGGCACCACAGTGCAGAATTCGCCTTGGAAGGGAGCGTGACTCTATGCTATAAACACGTTTCTAGCTGGTGTCCTCTCTCTTGCCATATTCATCACGCACTAGCCATTCCTATTTTCATTTAGATACTTTCACTACACTTAGAACTCCTTCCAAGAAGGGATTCTCTTTGTATTTCTGTATCTTGAGACATGATCTGTGGCCCTGTAGAATGGACATCTTGCTTTTGGAGCAGGAAAAGAGCTTCATGTTGGATAAAAAGGAAACAGGTTGTTTTTGTCCCCAGTGAGTGACCTGCCCTGCCTTTTCTTGCTTATTTAGCAAACATGATGCCACTGGCTAATTCTGGATCTTACAAGAGTAAACTCTCTTCTGAGTCAGCCTTCCCATCCCAGGACATAACAGCTGACTCTTACAACTTGAAGGAAGAGAGATTTAGTTTGGCTCCTAGCTCCTGTGGTTGGCTACTCCAAGGTGAAAACGTGGTGGTAGGGTGTGACAGAGGAAAGATGCTCCGTTCTCGTCTCCTAGAAGAAGAGCAGAACAGCATCAGAGGGGAGATGGATAAAGGCCAAGTTCAGGCATCCAACTTCACTTCCATGGCTCATCCAGACACACCCAGAAGCATGCTGGGACATTCCTAAGCCAAGAAAGTGTCCAGGCTTAAAGGTCATACCTCCCCTACCTTGCTATGAGTCCTTTAGACATGAATGAGGTTCCATTCATTAAGGACATTGTATGAGGGAAGATAGCAAAGTAGTTTGGGGATGTAATGGTTGATACATTGTGTCAACTTGACTGGATGACTCAGTGACCTGGTTTCCTGCTGGTGGGGGTCCCGCCCTGGGGTACAATTGGTTCCTCCCTAGAGCGTGACCAAGGCCTACCTAGGATATGATTGGCCCCTCCCTAGAGTAGGATCAAGGGCCCATCTTGGGGTATGATTTGTTCCACCCTAGGGCACAATGGGCCCACTTCAGAGTGACTCAGCACAAAGAGACTTTTTAAAGGGCTGAGGAAGGAGTCAAGACTTCACTTCATAGGGGAGCTTCCGTCTTCGCATTCAATCTGGACTTCATCATCTGGCTTGCAGTGCAGGCTCTTCAGTCTCCAGCTAGGCTCTTTCGCCTTCCGTCGCAGACTCTTCAGCGTCCATCACAGACACTTCAGTCTACCATCGCACCAGCCAACGGATAGAGACTTACACAGAGCACTGCAGTGAGTTTCAGGCTTTGGAATGGAATTCTTCAGTCTAGGGTGTGCAGAGGCCCTCTGCACACTTCCTCATCTGACTCTGTGGCTGACTATTGTAAGCCAGTCTTATAATTCCGTATAGATTGTATATTTGTGTTAATATCCATTCCTTATATTATATCTGTTCTGCTCCTCTAAGTAAAACCCTGACCAATACAGGGCGCCTACTTGGGCTTTAACACTGTCCTTCCCAGCGCTGGCTGGGTGGCTGAGTTGGGATCCAACATCCCAGGCCCAGCCTCTCCTGGTTTGCTGCCCTCTGTCTGCTGTGTCCCCTGGCTTGATTCCTTCAGGATTAGCTCAGTGTAGCATTATTCTGAAGACCCTGTTCAAGTTGGCAAGAATCACATGCTGGGCTGTTTGGCTTTTGATAAAGTGTATGATTTAAATCTTGTGCTGTAACACCTTCTTTGCAAGCCTTGGAGGAAAACAAAAATATTGAATTTGTTTACTCATTTCCTTCAAAATATGGAAACCTTCACTGTTGGCTAGAACCTGTTTACATGTGTTCATGTATGTGCTTATGTTTGTGCACTTGTGTGTGTGTGCGCGCGCGCACACACACACACACACACACGATGGGAGGATTCTTTTTTTTTTTCATTTATTTTATGTTTAATTTATGCCCGTGCCAAAAGTTTTTGTTTCTTCAGTTTCTTCTGGGATATCTTTTTCTTCTGTACTACCTTCTCTGGTTTAGGAACAATTTATTCCTTTTCAGTGAGGATCATCTCAGTATTGCAGGGGGAGCTCATGGATGGGTTAATCTGGCTATGAGCTCTGTAAGTGCGGCGGTGCATCTTGGGTGCTTTGTTGCCCTGGATATGTTCGATAACCAAAGAATCTACATCTAAACCCTTAAGTTCAGCATTATTCTCTGCATTTTTAAGCATGTGCAGCAAAAATTCAGCACTTTTTTTTGGCCCCAACCCTGTGTCCAGCCGCACTGTTTGGCCTGGGCACACCTACCAGCTCCACCATTGTAATATCAGAGTGGCACACACAGCTTCTTTAACATCCTTCAGATACTTGGTGGTCTTTTGGGTATGCATACTCTTGATGGCCTGGGCAGTTTCGCACGTGTTCTTAAAGTGAACATGAAGATTTGAGCCTCTTGATTTGCATGATTTTGTGGGGTTTTCTGGATCGAGAGAGTAGCGAACCATTTTCACAGGACACCTCAGGCTGCTCACAGGAAGAGCAGGAGGATTCTATAGAAAGATAGGCTGCATTTCAGTCCCAGGTGAGGTCCTTGAGCGTCAAATGAAACATCAGCATAAAGATTTTCCTTTGAAGAACTGATCTTTTGGACTGCATTGCATCTTGCCCCTCACTCCACACGCTCCACTCCCATAGAGGTAAAGAAGGTGCCTTATTGGAGTTCTCAAGGGTCAGCTGGAGGAAATAAAGGACTGGAGCATTGGAGTGGATTGTAGAGAAAGCAATTGTTACTCCTCAGTGGGACCCTGAGGCTCTAAGGCAAAAGCTCAGCTTCTTCTCTCCTGGCTGTTTGTGAAAGAGGGTGCAGTCAGGTTCCACAGGGGAGCTCAAGCTCCCCCTTAAGCTGCTCCACTTGTAGCTGGAACCAAGGAAGCCACACATGTGGCAGCAGACAGAGGTCCTTATGACATCACGTAGCTGTACCCAGGTTAGTTCTGACCTGTTCTGTGCACAAGGGAAGTGCCGTTTAGAAAGGACATCCCTGTTAATATTTCAGGAGACGTTTCCTATGATGCAAGGGATGACTGGGCCAGTCGTGGGAAGGAATGTCTTGAAGAAGATGTTAGCAGGGAGCCTATGAGAGAAGCAAGTGGTTTCTGAATGCTTGATATGTTCAGGTTAGTGCTCAGACCAGCAGAGGATCCAGAAGAAGGGAAAGACAGCCTCTACCCTCAAGGTGCTTGTGGGCAATGAGAACAAGAGAAGAAATGCAGACCATGGATTTTGGGTGCAGGAACGTGGAGATCAAGGTGGGCCCTCACATCAGAGGCTGAATGGGTAGTTCCAAAATACTGGAACAGGGAACATTGGAACCAGGGATAATTGGCCTGCTGCAGCCTAAACTCCATGATGTGATATTCTAGACCAAAAATATCACATTGGGCTTCTTTTTGTGATAGCAGCTAGCAGCCAGGGCAGACACAGCTTCTATTACCACAGCTTCTATTGCCGCATAGCCTCGGATGACGAGGTAGCTTGCTTGGCATCTGGGCTTTTTTCCTTTTCCTGTGCTATAAATGATCTCTTCTGAGCTACCATCCCAGTCCTCTAAGAAAATTCCTCCATAGTATTTTGCATTTGCTTTTTTCTCTGTAAACTATCCAACTATTTATACCACACACATTCTGGATTGAGTAGAGCACAGCCATTGGCCAATGCTGTGTCTCAAGGGATGTCACAGTTTATACAGAGCTCATCAACAACATCTACTCCACATTGGGTTTTGTTGTTGAAATTTTCCGTCTCAGGCTTCTGTTTAGTCCACATTTCTCTGTCAATGTTACCGCCATGGTGCATTGTTGACATCAGCAGTAGCAGCCTGCTTTTCTTTTTCTGCCAATGTTGTATTTTTCTGAAATTCAAAGATTGTGCTATGCAATTCTCTGTTTCGAAGTTGCCACGTTTCTTTTGGAATTTCTGCTTTGTTCCTGTGTTCCGTTCCTGTGCTGGTCAACTTGTGCTTTGTTAGCAAAGGCAACATCAACTGAAAACTGGTAAAGCAATTGTTGGTTGTCAGATCCTGATTACTTTGGGAGATGGAAGCAACAAGTCTGCTCATGACATCATTCAGTTTATTACTATACCAATAAGGACCTGATGGCTGGGTTCCAGGGTAAATGCCAAATTAGAAAAATAAGAAGTCTTTAAATAAGAACATAAATTTTTATGCCACATTTTGACCCATCATTTTTCCATAAGTCTTCCATTCCTGTGATCACCATGAGAAATCTGGGCTAAGTACAGCAGACCTATGAATGCTTTCAGTTCACCTAGGGTGCCATAAAAAATACACTTTTGAATATGGTGGTGGCATACAGAAGGTTTTACTTGTGGTCAGCCTGTGTGTATTTCACAGCATCTTGTAGCATTTTATCCATTATGATTTCCAACACTAAACGGCAGTGCTGGCATTCTGTCCAGTAGATTTCACTCCTGCCAAGACCTCTGCTATATTTCTGGATCTAGTCTTAATATCAGGTCACTCCATTTGGTTGCATGGCCATTTTGCAACATTTTGATTAGTCAGTGATGTACTTATTCACATCACTCCTTTTCTATGTCACCTGAATGAAGGGTGTCTGTGTTCCTTGTGTCTGTGTCAGTTGATTCTTGCTCCATTTTACTGTCACAGGATCTTTGGCTCCCATGGCCAACATCAGAGTGGTCATCATCCACACCACTCTTCTGCAATGATAGTATGTATTTTACCCTAATGATCACCTTCATCATCTATGCATACGTAGTCCAATGTTTCACTTTTGACCTCTTCCAAAACTTGTAAATTTAGGGGCTGGGGAGATAGCTAAGGGGCATGAGTGCCTGTCTGGCAAATGCAAGGTCCTGAGTTCTATCCCCTTTGCAATTTTTTTTTTCATATGCCATTAGACTGAATTGGGCTACTTTTACCAGAAAAATCAAAAGAAAACTTAAAAACAAAACAAATTCTGGAGTGCTGTGGGTCTACCAGACCCTCTTGATGCTCGGGTAAACATACATAAAAACTATTCCAAGGCACACAGTGATGAGTCTGAATCCTACTTTGTCACTTTTGTGCACATGCACACTCGTTCCTGTTCATCCTACCAAGTGGGTAAACACATAGATTGCTTCTCATATCTCTCACAGAAACATTCAGAGACACACATATTTACGGTAGAAAAGTAAGGGAAGGTCCACTGGATCCAGGCTTAAGCCTTGAAGGTATTAAGAATAAATTTATCATTGTTGGCATCTTCATTACAATCCCAAGCCCAAGATATACCAAATAGAGACTATCTCCTGAATGTGAATTCCATCAGACTCCTGAGTAGCACTGAGACATGTGAAGGCCTTTCTTCTTCCTCTTCCTCTCCTCCTCCTCTCCCTGCTCTTCCTCCTTCTTTTCACGTCTCTAAGTATCTTTCTTAAAAGGATCATAGCTTGAGTTTCTTGGCTTTACAAGCAAGGCTGAGGAGCACAAGTATTTGTGTAGGCTGAAGCTTTAAGACAGGAGGAGGGGAGTAGGGAGGGTGGTCAAACCAACCGAGTCGACAAGCCGTCATGGGACGTTAGGAGACAGTGTTTCTCAGCTATGACTGGAAAAGGTTGTGAATATCTCATTTCATTCCATGTCTCAGTCTAATTTTTGTTGCTGTAACAAAATACTCATGACTACATAATTTACAAAGAATAGAAGTTTATTTGGCTTACGGTCCCTGAATCTGGGAAATCTAAGCACTGGCACTGGCATCCACTTAGCATTCAATGAGGGCCATCTTGCTGTGTCATAACAGAGCATGGAGACTACATGGTGAACATTTTAGTTACTTTTTTCATTGCTGAGACAAAATTTGCTCTAACACTGTTATGGTTTGTGTCCAGGTGGCTCCCACAATTCTCATGAAGTCATGGGGCAGCTGCTGGAGTTTGTGATTGATTCTTGATCCAGTGCTGAGATTATGGGGTGAGCGCTCTGGAACAGATACTCTGTATTACAGTATAAGGAAGGTGGAGAGGCTAGCGAGCTGCCAGAGCTGCTGCCACTCTTTGCTCTTTGGTCTTTGCCACCGTCATGAATGGCTGCTCTCTGCCATGTGCCACTCTGCCTTATAGCCAGCTACTATGGACTGAAACCTCCATTAACTATGAGCTGAATAAACCTTTCCTTTCTTTATTTTGGGCGTCGGGTATTTGTCCCAATAATGAGAGAAGAATAACCAAGACAGACAACCAAAGTTAAGGGAGGAAAGCTTGGTTTAGTTCAGTTTGTAGTGGTTTCAGTCTACAACTGGTTGGCTCCAAGGCAGGGTGGTGTGGAGAGATGTTTCATGGTGGGCAGAAGATAGCAAAACAAGGAAAGGGAGGGGTACCTTAGTAGGCTTACTCTCCCCACTTTATATTCTATCCAGGCTACCAGGATTAGGGGGTGCCTAACTAATCAGTGGATTGATTTAGTTATCAAACACCCCTAATCCCAGCCTCGCACACGTTAAGGATTCAGCTACCTCTGACAAAGCCACATCTATGGCCACGTGAGGTTTT
>PVKN010033119.1:0-12105 GCA_004027915.1 Capromys pilorides
GATCTTTTAATTTAGCCAAATTGATTATAATCATCTATTTTTGGTTGATTACTCAATATGCACTGTAACTAAATCACTCAACTCTCAATTAATACGCAGCTGGTTTAAAACAAAAGCCTGATGAATTGGAAGGTTAATAACACAAGCCCCAAGTGATGTTAGCATAACACAGGCTCGTGAAAGGTTATCATTTACTCCAGCAATAATGACTGGGGATAAGAAAGGAAGACTTCTCTCCAACTCCCCGTCTGTCGTCTGTCGAGTGGTCTTGCCACGAAAGTGGTCTAATTCTTGTCCCCCACCCCCATCCCTGCCAGTAGTAGAATTATAACCAGAGCAGCTTTTAGGTCCAATTGCCTCAGGGAAATAGTAATAGTATCTACTCCCTGCTGGGTTGGTTTTAGGATTAAAATGAATTAATGCACAGAGAAGCTCAAAAAATAATACCCCCAAGCCCTTTGATCTGAAGGAGACTGGGACAGTCTCAGAAGCAAGAAGGTTCCCCTGCACTTTCCCATCTCTCTGTGTGAAGCAGGCTCATAAAGGAAAGCTTTGACCAACCTTCTTCCCAGGGCATACGACCCTCATTCCATAGGAATCCTGCCTGGCAGCCTGGGAAGGCAGACTACACAGGTTGGCCCAAAAGAATAGCACCAACAGGCTTCCCAACAGCCCCTCCCGTTTTTCTCCCAAGAGGCCATGACCCATCTTGGTGTCCAATCTTATTTTTCTGTGACCGTCTACTTTAGTCATCAGACTTAGCATGAAAATATAGTTTCCCCATGTCTTTGGGTCTTCATTTCTGAATATTGCCATTTCACATAAAACTCTCATGAAATAAATATATTACACTTTTCTCTTGTTCATCTACCTTTTGTTATGAGAGGTAGGGGCAGCCATGAGGCCTTCGAAGGGTGAGGAAAAGGTACGACTTTTGCTTCCCTGCAACACTAAGCATGTACATCCGGGCATGTGGTGCGTGCTACTGCTACTGTTACTATTGCTATTGTCAGTATTAATCATCGGTAAAGTAAGAGCCACAACCTGATCCTTCTAAATAAGACCTCATGATCTTAGGAAAAAAGTCTTTTTCTCCTCACTTCTCAGCTCTATCCAAAACCCTTTACAGAAGCTAATGCCCATTCTGAAATCTGCCTTTACATCTTTTAGGAATATTTCTATTCTTTCTAAACCAGAAATCCAATGTTTGTTACAACCAAAATGCAGGGCCAGTGAGCTAGCTCAGCAGACAAAGTGCCTACTTTTGCAAGCACAGGGAGCAGGGTTCTATCCCTGGTCCCACATGCCATGCCAGCCCCACCCTTGGGGCATGCTGAGCCACAGAGTACGGGCATGGTGGTGCACATCTGTGCTCCCAGTGCTGGGAGCTGAAAACAGGAGGATCACTATGAATCTGATCTGTGTAGTGAGACCCTGTACCAAATATATAAATGAAAAAAAGACCCAAACCCAACCGTTAACTCTTAGGTACGGAAGTGGGGAGAATGTTGCAGACAGCTCAGCTTTTACCTAACCCCTGCCCTAAAATACAAGAATGATGGGCTACAGGAATGGTTGACCTAGAAGGTAGGCAGAAAGATTTCTCACTGCTCACTTCTGGCACAGGCAGAAGCTGCTTCCCAGAGCGATCCAGGCCTCCGCCTGCCTTTCTCGCCTCCTGCCACCAGCTCACAGGCCACTCAGTCCTCTTTAGTAACTGGGTATCAAACAACAATAATTGACAGCTGCTCCCCCCCAGCCTCCCCTCTCCGAGCAGCAGTTTCCCAGGAGCCGTCTTGTACAACCTCAAACACTTTATTACTGGTCAATTTGGGTTTCCTGCCCACTTTAAGTGGCCGTGCTGAGGGTCTCCAACTCTCTCTAGCCCTCACTGATCAATATTAACAGTCACTTCCACGGCATTTCCCTGCTTCTCGGCAAGGCCAGGCACCAGCTATAAATTACTGCATCGCCTGGTCATTGTAGGAACAGAGATGCCGTAATTCAAAAAGTTAGGACTAATTGTGAGAGGCATTTCTTTCATGCTTTTCAGCACCGGCATCAAAGAATGGCAGCAAATAGAATGCAAAGCTTGCCCATTTCGGGTTTGTTTAACCAGAGGGTTGAATTGTATCCACCCATCCTCCCAAGATGCTTCCTCTCCTTGGTATTTATGTTTGTCGGCCCAAATATTTCAAGTTCATGCACACAGACAAACCTCCAGCTCTCCAGAGAAGTCGGAGGGGAAGAAAAAAAAAACCATCATCCAATAAAGTTAAAATCATTGGTTTATAGTCAATGCATTATAGGTATATAAAAAACAGAACAACTCAGGATTAAACAATTATTGGCTGGGGCTCCCATAGTAATATTTGTTTATGAGGTAAAATTTAACAAGAAACAAACAGCACGCGTTGTTCATAAGCAAATAAGGCAGAGAAGCTCTGTGAATGCAAATCTCCAAGCCTGGCAAAACACTGAAGGGAAATTGCCTGCTGCCGGCAGCTGACACTGCATGCTGAAGGTGACAGAGCCGAAAGGTCACCCTAAGCAGGGCCTTCCAAGGTGGGGGGTGCACCTACGCCCCCGAGGGGCACTCACGGGGAGACACAATCTAGCAACCCTGGCTGTGTCTCTTGATTTGGAAGCAAGACCCAAGTACGAGCCAAGCTGTAGAGGGAGAGCGTGGGGGAAAAAAGAGGCTGATGGAAAGAAGTGATAATCATTCTCAGGCCCAAGAGACCCCTTCTCCTGCAGGATGGATTCCGCGTCACCTAGAAGCACGTGAGCTGGGCTATTTTGCTGTTGCTTAGAGCCCTGTCATGGAAGGCTCAGGAAAGAGCCCCCTTTCCCTGGACTGGAGAACAGGAAAGAGTAACAGTGCAGACAGGGACATAGGCAGCTGAGACGTCCCTGTCCCTCCTGGGATGCACCTGGGCCTGGGCCTCCACCTCTAGGCAACCCTGAGCTCACAAAGCCAAGAAAGAGAGAGAGGGCTGAACCCTGCCAGGCACTCAAAATAAGCTCGCTGCATGCTCTCTACGCCCCTGGCTTCTGGCAGTGGAGAGCAGGGAAACGGTGCTAGGGGTTGGTTCTGAGGCCTAGAGACCCCCCGGAGGTCATCCTGGACTCAGGATCCCTTAGCTCTGTTACCACCAGGTTGTAAGGCTGAGCTTGAGCTAACAAGTCCCGGTCTTGGGTTTTGTTTTGTTTTGTTTTTTTCCTTAAAAAAGTAGTGGGGTAGGCCTGGGGTTAGGGGCCACAGGCTGCTCTCCAGCTACTGTGAGGGGCCTCATGGCTGAATGTCTGCACTGCCTCGATGCCTCACAGGTCAAAGAGTAGCCTCACTGGGACCTTCTCCTCCCTTGTGGGTCACAGGGAGATGTCTCAGCTCAAACCGAGGGTCCCAAAGGCTCCTGCTCCAGCTCAGGGCTCTGCCTAGGCTGCTGTAGAAAATCGTCCTTAGGGAGCTCAGCTTTCCACCTGCCAGCCTAGAGGGCACGGCGCTGTGTGACTCTTGGTCTAGGGGAACGTGCCGGGTTCCTACCGGCTGCACAGTGAGTGCTCAGCTCTCTCTTTAAACAGGGAATCTGGGTAGCCAGAGAGGAAGGGCTGGCTGGGCGCGGCGGCCCTTGGCTGGGCACCAGGCCTGTGGCTTCCGTGCAGCAGCCGCCTGCGAAGCACAGCCTCCTTATGATGCAGGAGGAAACCTCGCCTGAGAATCAGGCCTTCCACCCAGCAAACTTAAGTTTTATCCAGGCTGGTTTCTGTTTCTGTTTCTGCTTTTGTTTTCTTTGTTTTCACCCTAAGAGAGCAGGATAAGTGGTCCTGTCTTTTCAGAAACAGGACATAAAGAACACCTCTACTCCCAGCTGGGCCCTAGGAAGACACCGGGAGCGTGATGCCTACTCGCCCGGCTTGCGCACCGCGTGGGGTGGCTGTCGGGTGATGTCTGCTCCTTCGCCCGTTGTTAGGAGCCCTGGACTCTCCCTGCGTGCAGGGAGGGACTGGCCCACCAGCCTAGTGACAAGCTGATCTCCCAGCTCAGGACCTAGAGGGGAATTAGACACCAGCCGCCCCATGCTCTCTTTTGTTTAGAAAAAGGAGAGAGAGAGAGAGTGAAAAATAAAATCCTCAATCGTTTAGTACAAGTCATTTTACATGCTGGGATAATGAAGTATAAAAATGCCTTCAAAGAACTGATTTCCTACTTTTAACTCACTGCCAGCCAAGCTCTTTGTGAGGCCTCTCTGGAACATGCATTCCCGTCCCACTCAAACAAAAGAGCTGCGAATTCATTAAACTATTTAATTATGCCTTTTTATTTTTCTCCATTAGCAAGTCCTACCAGCACAAAGTAAATAAAGCCACCATGGTCTTTCCCCAGCAGACACACTGACTGTTTTTATTCTTTATTCAGTTTACAATATAAAGGGCTATTTTTCCCCCTCCTCCTATTCTTGGCGAGTTTCCTAGTACAAACCCTGCAAAGAGAAGCACCCGACTGTACATGCAAGGCATGGAGCTGGTGCAGGGGCACTCAGAATTGCAAGCACATACCCTAGACAGCTTTCAAAGTGCCGGCAGCCAACGGCAGCAGCCAAACAGCACTTTACAGCCAGGCCCGGAAAAGATATTAGCCATATATATATATATATATATATATATATATATATATATTCTAGTAAATTTGCTTTTTACATCTATTTCTTTCAGAAGGGCTTGTTATTGAGCTTACTGTCCACAAATTCCATTGATCTCAGGCTGTGACTCAATCCATACGCTCACGCTTTGACACCAGCGCAGCAAGCGAGCGATACAAATCCTGTTCAGGCTACAAACTTATTGATTTTATAGATTTCCCCCAAAGTTGTGATAATGATATATCATTGTTAAATTTGGTAGAACAAACTGCTTTCCCAATCTGTCAATGCGAGCATGAAAACCAATTCACAGCCTTGTTTAGAAGGCTTTCGCGTCAGAAGAATAAGTACAGCCAGAAGAACCGGATCACCAATACCCAGCGGCGGGCACCAGCGTGATGTATGATCCCTTCCTCGCTGCCCTTTTCTGACCCGTCGCACACTGGCCTGCCAGACTTGTACTTACTGGCTACAATTATCCACTGCGATTCCTCCCCACGACGCTCCGTATTAATTATTAACAACTGGGAACGTGCTGCTTGGGTGACCCACATCAGTAGGTTTTAAGAGACAATTTTGGTAATTTTAATATGCTATTCAGAGGCAGTTGGACACATTAGGATCCTGGGATTATTGACTTTAATAGGTCAATTTTTTTTCCCCCTGCCTTTGCTCTCTCCCCAATCTTTAGGAAGCGAGGCAGCTGCGTCCAGCAGGGGGCAGACACCAGATAACATTTCATTGTGAAAGGCTGCACCTTGGCTTCTGGCCTACGCCTTGGTTAGGGGACTCCATCTGCCTGCCTCAATTCTAGGCTTGTTTTCTACAGAGAATGGCCAGAGCTCACGGTGCTAGTGGTTCCGCAGGATTCCATTGGCTTTTCTCCTCCCTGAGGGATCTGCTTTCTTCCGACAGGAGTTGAACCTTTGGTATCTTATGGCCTCACATCTCAGAGGAAACTGGTTTTAACCGACAGCTTCCCAGGCCACAGTGTGGCCCTAGGACAGTCCCTCGCGGTCTTTCCACCCAGGTAACCCATTTGCACCTTCACGTCGGCAATGGATCTTCAGACAGTGTGTTCACCCCAGTGAGCAGGACTGTGGAAAGGCCACTGTGCATTCTGTAGGTGAGGATTTCGAGGCTCAAACTTGCTATGAGGCATAGAATTAGTAAGGAGCAGAGCTGAACCGCAAGCCTTGGCTTTCTGAGCTGTACATCCAGTCATCTCTCTCTTAGTTATAGACATAACTAAGCCATGATATTTCCTCTTTGCCTCATTTATATAACAATCTTATAAAATTTTTGCCAATGTCCCATTTCCCTACCCCAAAATGTCATTTGAAAATCATCTTTGGTGACATTATTTGTCTATTTCCATCAGCTCATGTGTCATGGCAATAATTAATTTTGAGGCTTCTCCTGCTAAGAAAAAAAAAAACCAAGTATATCTAGCAGGGGCCCACAACGAACATCATGATGAAAATAACTCCAACCCCCTTCTGCATATTGGATAATGAGATAGACTGAGATGCGAGAAAATGGCTGTATGCCTGTGATGCATATCTTTATAAAGGTCACTGAGGTGAAAGTCTTGGAATCTCTAGAAAATCAAGCTCAACCCAGGATAACAGACTGTTTACAGACACCAATCCAGTATGGAATTGTCCCAACTCTTTAAAAAAAAAAAAATGTGTGTGTGCTAAAAAGCATCAAAACAATTGAGATCCCATCCAGGAAATCAACAAATAAAATAGACTGGCTATTTGCCTTAATCCACCCATGCCAAGTTCTACGGGGTTTCCTGGGCTTTCTAGACTCAAGCCTTTCCATTTCCAAAGGAAAGATGGAGGAATGTGCCTTTATGAGAGGAGCAGCAGACAATTAAAATTTTATGATGAATAAGTCCCCCACCCCTGAATTCCTACTCCAAACACATCGACGCGCACACACTTTCGAACCTAACTGCCCTCCTGCTCATAATTGCGCTGGTCCGAGCTAGCAGAGCCTTCACACAGAATGATGGTTTCCCCTGTCTCCTGCATTTGTTCGGCTCCTTTGGGAGGAGCAATTTACAGAAAGCATTATCGATTTTTGCCGTAATAGGTACAGAGATGCCTCACCGTCCCTACTCAGCCGGCTCACTCGCCGCATCGCAACTGTCAGGCCAGTTTGTGAAGCCCCGTCATTATTTTTTTTCAAGTAAATCCATCACAAGGTTGGGGTGGGGGAGGTGAGGGAAGTGATGAAAATAAAATTATTTTCACCTTGCCATATGAAAGAATGTGCACGTCTTTCATTGGAAATGAGTGCAAGCACCATGGAGCAACAGAAAAATAAGAGAAGAAAAGGGACATTTGCAGATGCTCAGAAAGAAAAACACACAGAACAGGAGAGTTGGACGGGGCCTATTTGAAATATTCTTAATGCAGTTATTCAGGAGCACCAGTTCAATCTGACCTCCCCAGGGAGGGGCACACCTGCAAATGTCTTTAGTGTGGAATAAAGGGAGAGAAGACACGTACTTATTTATTTCTGTGTGTGCACCCCTGTGGAATCTGTCTGGAAGCTCCTTTCCTCATAGACCACCCACCTCTCTGAGACCAGAAGCCCCCATTCAATCTCATCCCTTTGTGCCGGTGACTTTCTCTGGCCCCCTGTACCTGCCCTCCCCTCACTAGCCACCAGAGGCCACAACCAGTAGTGGCCGAACAGCAAGGAAATATAGGTGACCGTTACTTCAAAGTCACTTAAAATAAAAAATAAAGAGCCTCTTAGAAATCACATGTAAAAGTAACAGAGAAAAATTGCACTAAGTGGCACTATGGAAACACAGACAAGACTTTGGACACTTGTGTTCAGCCTTCTGCGAGTACTGGTGGCCTCTCCAAGCAGGTCCTCTGGCTCCTAAGGAAGGTCCTAGTTTATCCTCCCTGATCTATGGTCTCCCCTTTGCCTGAATTCCTCAACACAGCCTCGTGAGAGGCTCAGAAGATTTAATCCAAGAATTGGCTCTGGATCTCATTCCTGGCCCCCCAGTTCATTAGCCATGAAAAGTGATAGCCGCTTAAGATGTTTATGAGCCCCAGCTCCAGAGGTGGACCACAGAGAGATGCACTATTGCATAGCATTTTGCATCCAGCCTGCCTGTCTCTGGCTCTAGTGTCCGTCACTCAATAGCGATCATAATGCAGCGTGAAAAGTGGCCAGTTTGCTCTTGGGAAAAGGCAAGGAAGAGGTGACATTTTATTCCAAGCGATGCCTTCTTGAAAGGATATTTTTTTCTCATATAAATTCAACACCTAACATGCTGTCCTTCCTCCACTCCCCTCTACCTCCAACCTCTCTATTGTCCAGCTACAAGAACCTGCTCTTAATAGCACACAAGCATCCCACCACCCTGCCCTGCCCTGCTTCTGACTGGCAAGAGGAATCTTTATAAGGAGGTACACCTACAGGGAGTGAAGTGCCGGGAAAGAGACAGTCCTGGAGTCTGCGTGGGCACTGTGGCCAGACTGTGACCTGAATCATGTTGGAAAACAAACCAAAGCCCACCTTGTGTCAAAGCATACAGAACACACAGTGAAGTGGGGGTGAGGGGTGGGATTAGTGGTATAAGACCTGCAATTTTGATTAAAGCTCCCTGATCCTTTTGCCCTTGATGCCACAGGTCCAGCTCCAACATGGCAGCGTGTACTGGATTAAAAATCTTCACACATCAAGGAGAAATAAGAATCTTAGTCACTTGGAACTTACACTCTTTAGCTGTTTTGGAAAGAGCCCATCAAAGTGTGGGGTCTGAGTGATGGTGTTCAAGCTCTGGATCCCTGCTCCATGCAGATCAGCTGGAGAAAAGGGTCGTGATACAGAGCCATGTGCATTTACAAAATCTGCAGACGTAAGATACAGTAGGCCATCAGTTCAAGCTACCATCACTTTCAACCTTGGCCCTGTTACACAGTATTTACGTTTCCTCCAGTCAGGGGGCACTCCGTGGTCAGTAGCATGTTAGTATCTGGTTACATTCAGTTTGGCTTTAAAGAAATAAACTTCTGTGAGGTTTATGGTCATGCCCAAGAAAAGCTAGGTGCTCCTAGCCAACTCAGCAAAAGAAAACTTCCAGAATACCCTTGATCCCAAAATAGCAGTAGATGCCACCAGTGCAGACTCTCCCAACCACAGCGAGAGTGATGGGTAAGAACTTACTGAAATCTTGTATGAGCCAGACATTACAGCCTTAAGGATATCACAAGCATTATTTCATAGAATTCTGACAAGAGCTGATGTTTGCTGCTTGTGCCTGTGTCCCCACTGCTAGGACAGTGCCTGAGATACAGCAGCTGTGTAACAAAAACATCTGTGAGGTTGACCAGTAACCCACAGAGCAATAGATGATAGTATTAAACTAAGGTGCACAAAGAAATATAACAGACCAATAAATACTATTAATCAATGAAACAGGAACTAAGACAAAAGGATAACATTTTCCCTTCTTCTTCTTCTTCTTCTTCTTCTTCTTCTTCTTCTTCTTCTTCTTCTTCTTCTTCTTCTTCTTCTTCTTCTTCTTTTTCTTCCTTTGTTTTTTAAAAAATGTATTTGGTACAGGGTCTCACTTGCAGTGATCCTCCCATTTTCAGCCTCCTCAGTGCTGGGATTATAGGTGTGCACCACCATACCTGATCTTGGTGGCAGGCTCAGCATGCCCAGGGGCAGAGCCAGCAGGGCATATGGTGCTAGAGTTCGAATCCCAGTCCTTGCACTTGCCTGAGCAGGTCCTTAGTCCAGTGAGCTATCTTGTCAGGCTAAGATGACATTTTCTAACCCACGGATAACATTTCACTTGTTTCATTTTTTAATGACAACCTGTAATATGGAAAAAAGTTAAATATGTGTTGTGTGGGTATGATTCTAATAGCCTATCTGGGCAACCATCTGCTAATATTATTAAAATTCTTAAAAACATTTATAACCTTTGACCACCATAGATAGACACAAATATAGACATATATAGAAAGAGATAGAGATATGGATATGGATATAGATATAAGAATTACATAAAATTAGAATATTTATTTCCACTTGGCCCATTCACTTGCTACGTTGTCCCCAGCTATTTTAGAAGGATTCTTTTTTTTCAGCTGGCTGGCTGAGGCTGCCTTAAGGGCATGTGGTACTGGGGTTTGAACCGCAGTCCCTTGCCCCTGAGTGATTTTGCTCAAGAAGGTGCTTTAGACAACTGAGCTAACCTGCCAGCTCCCACCTCCCCTGCTATTTTAAATCACATTTTTAAAGTAGCATTGAGTAATGCAGGAAAATATACTATGGTATTTAGTGAAACAAATTTTACAGCATAGTCTCGATTTTTGGCAGCTTGGTGATGTCTATATAAAAATCTATGCACCGAGAACACACTGATCAAATACTACTACAAAAAGGATTATCTGCAACCCCGCAACTGCAGAAGACTAAAATAGGAGGATCCCAAATATGAGCCCAGCACAGGCAATTTAGTAACTTAGCAAGACCCTGTCTCAAGCTAAAAATGGCTGGAGGTGTAGTTCAGTGAGAAAACCTAGGGTTCAATATTTAGTACCAAAAGGATGGGGGAGGGAGGATATCATCTCTGTGCATCACTTCTGCAGGAAGGTATCTCTGCACATTTCCCCATTTTCTACAATGAGCCATTTCCACAAACACTGATAATTATTAATTTGGAAAAAAATATGAAACTATATAGGAAACCTAAGGTATAAGGCTTATTTTCATTTTGTCAGAAAATATTCACCTGTTCTCCTTCTTATTTAATACCCTTAATGTTCTCACCAGAAGCATAAGGTGTTCAACCCTGTCAACGTGAGGAGAGCCTCAGGGCTGACTATGCTCTGTAGACTTATTTTGTTTCACCCCATCATGCTTTTCAAATTTGAATATAAAACCTTTTGGGCAGGGTCCACATTTCCCAGGGCATAGTAGTTTTCCCTCCTCCATATTTCCTTACCTAATGGTGCCTATTCCTTGTGTCAGCTTTTAAGTCCCCAACCCATGCATTTGTTGGGCATTAATGTAAGTGAATGAGCTAACAGCTCACTCTGTGACTGATAAAATCCTCCCTGGAATATGAAGGTTTCACGAGCATTCCGTCTCATGGATATGCTCACCTGTGCAGTGTGTACTCTCACCTGGGTAGCTCTTCATCCATGGCTTTTTTGAAATTAGAAACTTGTGAAAATTTTAAAAAGAGTCTCTCCTGTGTCATACGTAGTGTGGAAGACATAGTCTGTGATAGTCATATTAAATTTATTGACTGTGTAGAATGTGCCAGAACACATTCTAAGTATTTATAAGCATTTTTAAAAAAGATTTTGTTTTTCGATACAGGAGCTTGCTGCGCCATTCAGACACATAGGGACCCTCATGTCTCAGCCACCCTAGCACTGGGATTATAGATGTGCAACACCATGCCTGGTTTTAGAGCCTGCATGGCATGCAGTACCAGAGATTGAACTTGGGATCTTATGCTTGCCAAGCAGGTGCTCACACCTGTACATCACCACCAAGCTATCTCCTCAGGCCCCTTATAAGCATTTTGAATGCTCTTAACAATCCTAAAAAGCTGGTTTTATTTCCACTACCGAGATAACCAAAGAAGCCCATAGGTTTAAATAATTTAAATCAAGACATATTCTTGATCATCTAGGACAAGCATCCCTTGGTATCCATAGGGGGTTGACTTGAGGAGTCTCTTCTAATGTCAAAATTCAAGGGTTCTAAAATTCCTTACATGAAATGGCATAGTATTTTCCTATCATCTACATGTGTCCCCTATATTAATTCATTCATTCTGTCTTATTCCCTTTCTTCCTGTGGTGCTGGGTATCAAACTGAGGGCCTCACACATGCTGGGTAAATCTTCTGCCAGAGAGCTAAATCCTTGCCCTCACTGATACACTTTAAGTCACCTTTAGATTACCTATAACACCTAAGACAGTGTAAATACTATATAAATGGTTTTACATTCTGTTGCTTGGTAAAAGAAAAAGTGCATACATTGACCACTACAAATGCAGTTTTTTTTGTCCTAACATTTCCAATTCACGGTTGGTTGAATCTGTGGATATAGAACCTGTAGATAGAGAAAGCCAACTATATATGCCATGTCCTAAAGCAATATCTACAGCATTAGGACCTTATCATTCTCTCAGTGCCATATTTCTCGCTATACACAGGTTCTCCTATTTTAATTCACTCGTCTGCCCCATATTATTAAACTTTAATTCAATCTTAAGTAGTCATAATCTTGAGTAATTCTAGAGCAACAATACCTAAGTAGACTGGCAGGAGACTACTGGGTGAAGGATAAATACAGAACACATGGTCCCTCTTCTACACCA
Organism: Capromys pilorides; assembly: GCA_004027915.1. NCBI lineage: Eukaryota > Metazoa > Chordata > Mammalia > Rodentia > Capromyidae > Capromys > Capromys pilorides. The sequence continues at coordinate 12,032 of PVKN010033119.1, forward strand.
GTGAGAACACAAGGGCACATCGTCTTTCTAGTTCCCTTGCTTTTCTAGCTGTTAACCACATGAAGGAACTGAGA
>PVKN010033120.1:0-12111 GCA_004027915.1 Capromys pilorides
AATCTGTCTGTCAGTAAAAGGTTACCATCACTGGGGCAACTGGAACACCTGGGACTGTCACCCTTCAGCCCTTCTGCAGTGTATGATCTTGTAGCCTGGGAAGACATAATATCAAACATGAATTCCTATCACCAAGCCAGCCATATTTCCTCTCATTCTCTTGCTTTCACTTACTTTGACTGTTCCTCAAGAGCAAAAGTGATGCCTGTATCACATTCAGATGGATAATCACATTCATGAAATTCTGAAAATTCTTTTCCCTGAAGAATGAGCCACAGACCCACATTGGGGCCTGGCCATCAATCACCCAACTGTGTCCTACATCATGGGAAGCACAAAGACATGTGCAGCCACACATCACCTGTCTGTGATTGTTCAGGACCCTGATAGACTGTTGAAGTGCCCAATGGGGACACCAGCCAGCGCAAGAGCTCTCTGTGCCATCAATAGTATAGTCATTTCCTTGCACTCTGTGGTTCCCAACCCACACAGACTTCTTAGACTGCTACATTCAGATGCTACCTAGCTTGAAAACCTTCATACTATTTTAGGAGAGGCTCTGGCCACAGATTTGGGGACATCACGAGTGCCTTATCTTTGGAACAGCTTGTTTTCCTATTTCTTCCAGCCCCACAACCACATTTCCCACTTGTCATGATGGTCCTGCAAGGAGAGAATAAGGTTTCAACATGTGAAATATTTATAGGCAGTCAAAATGCAAAATATACCTCTCTTGCTGTAAAGCCAGTTCAAAGTCTCTAATCTGTCAATCCTAGCGTGGGTACCCTCCATATAAATTACCTCAGTCGTCTGCCACCCATAGTCTGCTAATATGCCTGCCTGGATTGAAAGAATGCCTTTCCTGTGGGCTAGCCCCTCTTTTCCCTTAAATGGAAAGATCTCAGTTCTGAACTCAAAAGTCAACTGACCTGAACTCAACTTCCCAAAGGTCCAAAAACTTGTTTACACTCATTGGAGAAGCCCTCACAGCTGACTTAGCTAGTTTCTTAGAACAAAATATCACTGCACTTCTGATTAATGACACCCAAGCTGCCTGCTAAAGCAGGCACAAAATCTCTGCTGCAATTTCTAGCAGAAACTGGCTTTCAGGTATCTTGGAAAAAGGCATAAATCTCCAAGGTATCTGGGATTTGACTTAAAATAGGGATGCCAGGTCCGTAGACCAAAAAAAAGGTCATCTGATCTATCCTCGTCCCAAACACAAGACCTAAATTCCTTGGAGCTGTTGGCTTCTGTAGAACCTGGATGCTGGAGTACACACACACACACACACACACACACACACACACACACACACACTCACACACTTCTTACTTAGACTTTCAGGCCCTGGGAGGGTCCAGCGTTGTCCATGTACTAACACTTAGATCCAGTCACTAAGGCTTCCTTCTCCTTTTATCTTGTGCTTTCACAGCCACTATCCCTTTGGTCAAAAACACTGAGAAGCTCACTGCAAGCCAAGACCTAACTGTCCAGGTGCTATGTACTGGACCTCCTGAATTCAACAGCCAGATCACTTAGTACCAAAAACTATTATGTAGAAATTCTTGCCTGACTTTTGTGGCAATAGGCCACTTAATCCTGCTATGTATCTGCCCACCAAGCTCAGTCCACCAGATCATGATTGTCTGGCACTGACTGATGGACGGCTCTGGAGCTGACTAAACTTACAAATAAACCCCTGGGTAGATGCTGAGTACATCCTGTTTATGAATGGAAGTAGCTCTGTTAGGAATAGAGTCCAACAGACAAGATACGCTGTGGTCATCTTGGACAAAGATACTTTGGCCAAGACTCCCACAGGGATGGTCTGCACAGTGAACCTATAATTGGTCTGAAAAAGAAAGGATCTCCTGCTCTCTGCTGCTGTTTGGTTATCAAGAAAAACAATAAAACATCCTGAGCTGCAAAGGAAAAAATGAATAACATCCCATGCCTGGCCAGCATCTGCTCCACTGGTCCAGTGATGCCAAATCTGTGCTCAAAACTATCCAATCTGGAGTCCCAAGCCCCCTCTGGGGATTTGACTGACTAAAACATCACCCTTTAAAAATACTGAAATAAAACTTAAGGTCCACAGATATCTATTATGTTTGTATATACCAACTCAGGTTGGTCTGAGATATTACCTATACTAACTGAGAAGACAGAAGCTTGTAGAGCACGGCTATGAAAATAAGCCTGTGTTGCCAGACATATAGCAAAAAGCTCTAAAAGAGTTAAGAAATAAAAACATAACCTGGCAGGAATAGATCGTAACCACTTCTAAAAAACTAGCCACATCTGTAGACACCCCTGTACACACATAGAAGCCAGGTGCATTAGATTCACTGTCTATAAGATTTCTGGAGAATTTACTGGGACCAGATAGTTCCCCCAAAGCTCACTCTGATATTCATATCGACTACCTCTAAAAGTTCCAGGAATCTAGCTTTAGATGTGATGAAAACTTCACCTGGACAAGAGAGCTCTTTTTGAAGAGATGTCACACTCAGAGCCTTGCTTTAGTCACTCTGGATGCTGACAAGTCCATGAAGGGCTGAAGCTTGAGGACCTCATTCATAGGATAGCTCCATACCTCAATGTATTACTCCCTTTGATTTGTGTGCCTTTTCAGATTGCTTACCCATATCCTTCATGTTGTTTCAGAGTTTCTGTTTGCTACAGCATTTTTTGGACTTAGTTGCTACTGTGTTCAGCAGTAAAAATAATGACTCGTAATGTTTGCACTGCATAGACTGCATGTATAATTTGTGCTAGGCTCTATTTTGAGGGATCTATGCATGGTCTCATTCACTCCTCAGAAATATCTTAAGATACACTGCTATTCTTATTTTGTAAATAGTAATTTGGGCTAATAGAACAATGACTAAATTGCCTTACGTAACATAGTGTAGAAGTAGCACATAATTCTGATACAGATATATGCATGACACTAAAAATCATTTTTATCTACTAAGATGTTCTGCCTTATTTTAAAATAAAACACAGGCCCTATAATAATTGTGTCTTAGGGTAGGCCAAATAACTCAGCAGATTAAAGTGCCTGCAAGCAGATGCAGGGGCTGGGAATTTGATCCAGTCTGCCATGCCAGCCCCACCCCCAGGGTGTGCTGAGATGGTAATTGAGACTGGGGGTGGCACTTGGCTGTAATCCCTGCTCATAGGAGGCTATAAACAGGTGGATCACTATGAGTCTGATCTACTAATGAGACCCTGAACACTCTGTAGTCCCTTCCCTAAATTAAAAAAAAATGTTTCTTTACTTCTTCCTTTTCAGTTTTATGGAAGTTTGATGTGTCTAAGAGGACTGATGCATCTATGGAGGACTAATGTTTTACATACATACACAAACATGCATGTACACAGTTGCACACTCAGACATATGGATATACATATCCATGTGGTTACAGAGTCACATGCATATAACACAAATATGTATAAACATACATACACCCAAACTATTTATTGGGTTGTATTGCTCTTGCATTGCAGGATGTTTACATTATTTTCAAATTCCTTTTACAGTTTATAAAAACCTAAACCAAGCCAAGCACTTCCTGCCTCTCTCTTTGATTGTGCGACAGTCACCATTTGCAAGTTTATTTATTTCTTAGCAACAGCTTATTTTTTCAATGTCACTCATAAAATTTCTAAATGTTTCTCTACTGTGCCACCTTCACATAATTCTTAGGGTTTCTATTGTGCATTTTAAAGAAACACTTCTACCCACTTAGAATTTATGGAATATTCAGCTTATAATTGGAATGGTTTGAAGGATGTTTAGAAAAAAAGTGTTTGTGATCGCATGCTGGGATTTAGCTGGAAGAATCCTTCTGGTCTTTGATTACACTCAATGGCATGATTATTGATTTCTCAGTGTCCACAAAGTAGAGTTGTTTTTCTAGTGCTCTCATGAAGAATTTGCTGGAAACCAATGTACTCAAAGAGCAATGCTAACACAAGAAGTGGCTGTGATGGAGAGGAATGACTACAGAAGGGGTTCTTATTGAAAGTTAGTGCCCTTCTTCAGCTAGAAGGTGTTTTCTACCTGCTTTTTGCTTCTTTGAGTTGAACAATACTGTAGCTCTTTGTTCCAGGATATAGGATTGACAAATTTCATATGTAGAAGAGGCATTTGAATAGCTAGGGAACTTCAGAAAATGAAAATGCAACAGCACCAGAATTGATTTCGTGGCTCTGTAATTTGAGTAATGCTAGATTTGGCAGCAAGAGGAAAGAAAAGAGCCAGTGAATAAATCTGTTCTTGGCTGACTTATATATGTCATTGAGGTTTTGCTGGTTTTTGCTATGGTTAATGAGATGTTTGCCTCCCAGTAGACAGTGTGCACAGCATTTATAAGTCCATGGTGAAGGCTTGATGGTAAATAGTTCACTCATCCAAGTGACGCAGTTAGACCTTTCAGAGATAATATTCAGAGGCAGTTCTTCTACAAATTTCCTTGGGGGCGAGACTGGCTCTCTCACAGGGGCTATTACTAAAGTGAAACTGAGTCATAGGATTGAGTTATGACAGAGATAATATTACATTTACAAATGCAAGTCTTAATGCAATCTGTGACAACTCACTCTCTGTGTTGCATATGTTTTGTTGGAGCAGTGATGTTTTTCAAAAAATGTGCACTACATAGTTCACTGTAGTTTGGAGACAGAGAGAGTGAGAGAGAGAGCAAGAGTGTGAGTGAGAGAGAGATTAAGTTTAAGTTTGAGGGCTTGTGCTCATCCACCTATAAGTAAGCAGGTTCATTCTGTTTTCTAATGGAGACTAGTTAACAGTCACAATGTGTGCTCTCAAGAGATGTTGAAATCCTAAAGCCTCGTGTCTGTGCAAGTTACCTTATTTTGGAATTAAGTGTTTGCGGAACATTTTAATATTTGAGATAACTGTGGGAGAGACGTAGTCCAGTATGACTGGTATCCATTTACAAAGATTTACAAAGGGAAAATTTGGACACAAGCAGACAGAAAGACAGACACAAACACACATATGTACACACACACATACATACATGGAGAGCACCATATTAACAGAAAGAGTAGATGAAGTGACAAATCAAGGAACACTATAGATTACTAGCAAGTCAGCAGAGGCTGTAAGAAAGGCATAGAATAAACTCTCCCTCATAGAACTTCAGGAGGAACTCTGTCAACACCTTGATCTCAGACTTCTAACCTTTTATAACTATGAAAGAATGTTTCTGTTGTTTAAATCATCTTGTCTATTGTACTTTATCATAGTAGCCCCAGGAACTAATAAAGAATTTTTGGTTAAATTTCAGTTAAAAAGGAAGCACTGAGGTTAAAACATACTTATATATGAAAAGTATTTAGTTTAAGGAAAAAAAGCCAAGTGGAAAACTTCAGATGCTTCCAATACAGAACATTCTGTTCAGAGAACAAAGTCTACTAGGCCTCTGGATCCTAGTGAGATAAGGTCTAATTCATACTTTTTGACATGGTTGTCTGACTTAGTTTCTGTTGTTGTTGTTGCTGAGATAAGTCAAGGGAGGTAAGGTTTACTCAGATCATAGGATGTAGAAGTTTTAGTGTATAATTGGCTGGCTCCAAGGTACACCGACTTGGCAGAGGGGCAGCAGTTCATGGTGTACAAAAGGTAGCAAATAAAGCATTGAGAGGACAAGGATTTCTGTCCTTGATACTGTATGCAAGCTACCACCCTCCCACCTTTAATCCCAGCCAGAACTGTACCAGAACAATCAGTGGATGGATTTTCTAATCCCACCTCCTTCATCCCAGCATCACTCATTCTAGATCCAGCCTCCCCGCAAAAGCCCCACAGCCATGACAGTGCGCAACAGAAATTTCATGGCATGACTGGTATTGCTCAGCTTTTGGTTGAGTTGTGAGGAAGATCTTTGATTGTCACTCAGTCACCAAATTATATAATAGCTTAAAAGAATCGTGATCAGAAAAGTCTCAGGGTCCTTCGTATATATTTGAAATGGCTATACCAAATTCAAATCAAGGTCTTTTATCTTTTTTTTTTTAATGATTCTGATTGGTATGTGTTCTCAGTGACTTTTTGGTTAAATTTTAGCTTTTTGTAAACTGTTTTCCACCTGTGCTAATATTACAAGCCTGAAGTCAATAGGAACGTATTGATTTTGGACAATGATTTTATTTAACACCTGGTACTCACTGTATATATATACACATCATTGCTTTTCATCTTGACAAGGAGGAGAGACAGTAGATGGGCAGGCGGGTCCTTCTGTAGATTCCTTCATTACATTCTCCATGGGATGCCATCTTTGACTGATCATGAATACATGTATTTGACAGGTGATCAATAGTTCAAGCAGAGGGGTAGAAAGCAGGCAGGTTTTTGCCTTAAAAAGCCTAAACTGATTCAAAGTCCTATGGTTTTTCTATGATAGTACATTTTATTTATTTTTGTATTTATGTTTGTGTACTTTATCTTGAGTTCGACTGCTGGAAGTGATGGTGGAACCAATAGAGCTGGTCTTGGCTTTTGATGGCTTCCAGAGATGTTATGCAAGCCCTTGGATCTCAGAACCATAAGGCTGTGAGGGATCAGAGAGCACCAAGGCCTGACTGTCCCTGATGACATGCCAAATTATTAGAAACTCTTTTGGCACTGGTCATGAATTAGTATTTTTTGTGGATATTGGATTCCTGGTCAAGCAATGACCAATAATGACACCATGCTCTACATGTTTAGATAACACCAGCGATTGAATAATCTTCAATGTCCATACTGATCTAAGATAAAACTTTGAGGATTCCAATAAATGAGGTTTTAACTCCATTATATGTCCCTTCCCCAGTATCATCCTCAGTCTCCACAACCAGTATCTATCATTGATCAAGATACACATTTCTTCTGAGCCCAGAAGAGGCCAAAATAGTCTTTTATACAGGCTACCCGGGTAGTGATATCATTTATGGCAAACCTGTCACAGGGCTCAAATAAGCATGCAGTCTAATGCCTTTTGTCTATCCTGAAATGAGACTATATTGCTAGTAGAGTTGTGAAAATCTCTATCATCCCAAGGAAAAAAATTCTATAGCCAGAATATCCAGACCCATATCTCATGTGTGTGGAGTGGAGGCTGCTAACTCCCGGCAGCGAGCCATGTGCAAGACATGAGAATCATCTTGAATAACTTTTTCCAGTCACCATCTGTAGCCTCAGGTCAGGTGGTTGGATTCAGGCCACTCAGTGTAAGATAAAGCAAATCATCTGACAAAATCACATCATAGATTACTGATGTCATGGTCACAGGCAAGAAAAGATGAATGGAAACCACTTATACCTCAAAGTTCTCCAGATCTGTCTAGAAATATGCTCCACAGAGAAAAAGTGGGGAGACACCCTCTGCAGTGAATTAGAGGCTCTCTCTGTGAAATCTGGGGGTCTGGATCAGTGGTCTTGGGCCAAGTTCTTGAGTATTTATTAGTGTAAATTATTTGCTATGATAAAAGACAGGAAGGCACATTGGCATCTGTGCAGCTTGGCACTTTGCAATCTCATTAATCTGAGCCCCAGGAAGTAGGTGGTATGATTTTATTTTCCAGATGAAACAAAGTTCAGCCTAAGGACTGAGGTCAAAAGTAAGAAGGCAAAGAAATGGGATTACATTTGAGTCTGCCCATGTGCCATCCTCCTCCCCAGGTCATTGGCTTCTACTACATGACATGGCTTTACTCAAAAAATAAGCCATGCCTGGCATAGCATGTATTTGGGCTCTTCCAATTATTTTTTTTTTTTTTTGGGGGGGGGGAACAGCTCAGCCTGCCCAAAATGAAATCAGCTACTGTGCTACTGAAATCAGCACCATGGGAAACCATACCTACTACCCTTGTCCAGAATGCAGACATTTTCTTTACAGATGTGAATCTGAGTACAGTGAGACTTGAAAACGTGTTGTTTAGTCCTGGGAACTGGGAGGAACGAGAGTTAATTTGTACTACGATTTGTAAAGGGAACAGGAAATGAGGCCCCTTTATTATCTTGGAAGAAATCTAAACATACATATAAATGTATTTGATTTTCAATAAATGAAAGAGGACTCCCATTAAGTGTTTCATTACTTAAAATAAGGTTTCAGGAGATGTTCCCTTACAAAGAAAAACCTATGGAACCTAACTCATCTTTTAATGTTGAAAGAAGGGGAGGAAAATTATACTTTCTTACATGAATTTAACATTTCATCATTGGTGTCATCTTTACGTAAACTGTACATACTGAAACATAATTATAGATTGCTATAGGTACTGGAAGCATAGTATAAGAATTGTAGTAGTTTGTAAGTGCGAATTTAGAAGAATACAACAGAAACGCTGAACTTGTCTGATTCACTTGTTTTTCATAAATCTTGCCTTTGCCACCTACTCATTGATTTCTAAAAATGTTCATTTGTCAAAGCTCTTTTAGTTCATGCTTCTCTGTTACACATTTGTCATTTGTTGAACTAAGTGTGCACGGGCTTCCTCTCCCTGGTGCTTCTGATTCTTATTTTTCCTTCATAGCTATGTGATCATATATGAATATTTATTTATTTATTTAAATGTATTTGGCACAGACTCTCGCTATGTAGATCAGATTTGTAGTAATCCTATTTTCAGCCTCCCTAGCACTGGGGTTATAAGCGTATACCACCAGGCCAGGACTTGGTAGTCAGCTTGATGTGCCCTGAGGGCAGGACAGATGCAGCGTGTGGTGCCCAGGATCAAATCCTGGCCCTTGTGCTTGTCTAAGCAGGCACTTAGTCCACTGAACTATCTTGCTGGCCCTTATACATGGATTTTTAGAAATCTCAATTAGCAAGTGAGATTTTTCTGTCTTTTGAGTAATACTAGTCTTGGGCACTTGACCCACAAATCTCACTCTATTATCTTCTTGAAGGACTGAGAATCTTGTTGAGATGTGTGCAGCTAAGAGACACAAAGCAGGTAAACTTTATATTAAATAAAAAATAAGAATACAAGAAGCAGTTTCAATAATTTATTTACTCACATTGCTTTGATTTTGATAGCAATTCAAGCACATAGTGAATTGAAAGGATTAATCTCAACAAATTTATTTGTTTTTTAGGCCACTCTTTTGTCCCTGCTAATACACTGCTCCATTCTTCCTAAATAATGCTAGTTTTCCCTTCCTCTCAGTGCTGCCTGCCAAGATGTTATGCCTGCTCAGCAGTCTGCAAGCCGCATAGCCTGCTATGTGAATGTCTGTCTAAAACTTTTTTCTCTCTGATTTTATTTCACATCTTCAAGGATGTATGGGATAAGCCAGTATAATAAATAACAATGACGCATCAGTCACTAAGACAATTTCCAGTCCTGATCTACTCCTCTTCCATCATTCACTGTGGGTCAGGTAGTTTTTTTGCTAGTTGGTCATTGCTCCCAGGCAGGCCTCATATTTAAGTCCCAGTGGATGGAAGGGGCAAGGGAGCAAAAGAATCCCTGAATTTATTTATATATTTATTTATATATTTATTTATATATTTATTTATTTATTTATTGCAGGACCAGGGATCAAACTGATGAATTTGCACTTGCCAAGCAGGCATTTATGCCACGGAGCTATCTTCCCAGCCCCTCTGAATTTATTTTTGTCATACTTCTTATCTGGTGAAAGATGACAAAATTTGGGAAAAGAGCAAGGATATATATATATATATATATATATATATATATAATTTAATCTTCAGGTCAATAAATCTATATCATGGAAAAGAATTGTGAAACATCATAACAATGAATTGAACATATATAGGCACTGAAAGATATCACTAGTTTTAGGCATGTGCCTTTACATTCTTATTAAAAATTCCCAGAACATGATAGAATATTCCTTTCAATTTCTAGTAACATATAAATGTGTCCAAGGTCCAGACAACGGTTATGGTTCTAAAAAGGTAAAAAAAAATGGTTATGATTCTTTAATTACTTACGGTGGTGTATAATGTACCTGACAGATAGAACAGGCACTATTTAATCCGGACATCTTTTTAAATGTGGAGCAAGAAGGGTAAGTGGTATTTGGCACTGTAAGTACTTCCTGTATGTGGTTCTTTAAGGGAGAAAGCCAGGATGACCCATAGAGCTCTGTGGGAGCTGAGGTTCATCCACGGCCAAGGTCTAGCACCCCTCCCTTTCACAGCCTTGTGTGCGGCCATTGTCCTCAACACAGACAGACAAATCATGACAGTCACCAAAAACTCCTCTGATTGTGCATTCTTTCTCATTCTGTAGCCTTAGTATTCCTCCTAACTGGACTTTAAGAAAGTCATACTAGATTCTAATTCATCAGCATTTTGTATTATCAAAATCAATATAGAACAAGAAAAAAGTGTTTTTTCTATGGCTCAGCTATGAATATTTAATTATATCGAAGATAGAGGGAATTAAAATAGTATCTGATGAGAGCAATGGAATGATAATGGCTTTTATTTAGCAAAATGACCTTTCACTCTATTTTTGGATGAACAAATTAAAAGTTTCTTTCACACCAATTTCAGATATTGTTGTAAATGCTAAGCTAAATTGTTAAAGAGTCCTACATATAAGCAGTTAATTAAAAGTTTTCTGAAAAGCATTGGAAATTCTTAATGTTTTGGAAAAACACATTCTTGCTGCTTGGAAATGGGTACAGACCATTTCTAAGGAGTTATTTTACATTGCAGACTCATATCACATTCTATGACTCTAGTGAACTCCCTAATCATGCCCTCTAGAAGTAATGAGATTCTTTTCTTTGACAGCTCAAGGAGAAACATGAACATGTTGAGTTGCACAAAACTCTTTAGGATCAAAGTTATCGTGTCCTACCAGGCAGATGAGTGATCTGCATATTTGAGGCATTTAAGTTCATAATTTGGTTCTTTCCCTGGGACTTAATGTTACTAAAATATTATTTTGGCATGCAAATAACCTTTTATTATAGTTGCAATGAACCTTAAATAATTCAGGTCTCAGGACCTTTGCCATGAAGTGAAGGAGCCCTACTGACTGAGGAGCTAGATTTCATGCTTTCTTGCTTTTGAGGGGCACTTAGTTTGCATAGAGAAAAAAGGACAGGGACTTGGATAAACGTTAGCAAAGAAGAGGAATGAGTCAGTGTGCAGCTCAGTCTTACAGCATGTGACAGAGTTTTCATACTGTAGACAAGAAAAACACAATAAAAACAAAAGGACCAACAAAAATTCCATTGTTAGTTTTCTATTGCCACAGCAAACTATCACCTCAGACAATACAAAGATCTGATCTTAGTTGTAGAAGCTGAACATTAAAAATGGGACTCTTGGTTAAAGCTAAGGTGTCTATGGAGCTGTGTTCCTTATAGAGCTGCCCCAGGGGAATTCTTGCCCTCCCCAGCTTCAATGGCCTTCATGCTTGATTTCAGAATATTTTCCATCTTCAAAACCAGCAACAGTGCTGAGGTGAATTCCTCAGTCCCATCTCCTGATTGACTCATTCTTTTGCCTCCTTTTTTGGGTTTTAAAGACCCATGATTATGCTAGTCTCTTTCAGATAACACAAGACACTCCCCATTTCGAGGTCCTCAACTAGGATCACATCTGCAAAGTCCCTTGTTTTGTAGAAAGTATAATATGAACTGGCTCTAGAGATCAGGACACTCTTCTCTGGGGGTGGGATTTATATTCCTGACTACCAAATTCTGGCTGTGGTGAATAGTGGACTCCCTAGCTGGCCTCTTCAATTTAAAAGTTCTTCAGAAAAATGTAAAGGTCTAACAAAAGCATATGCATTATTGTTCTTAAGATTCTATGATGACGAAGTACTGTGCATACCTTCACTGTTTGTATGGTTCTTTCTCAACTGAGCCCCCAAAGCCATAGAGGCAATATAGATTTCCTTCTGACTTTTTTCTTCTTTCTTGCTCTCCCTTTCTTCTCTCTCTCTCTCTCTCTCTCTCTCTCTCTCTCTCTCTTCTCTCTCTCTCTCTCTCTCTCTCTCTCTCTCTCTCTCTCTTTCTTTCTCTCCCTCCCTTCGTCTCCTCTTCCCCCCATCTTTCACCATTGTTATACTTTTCTTTAGACTGGAGGTATGTGATAA
>PVKN010033121.1:0-12110 GCA_004027915.1 Capromys pilorides
CCCTTCTAGCTTTGAATCTCTATGCTTATGTGTATATATAGGAAGCAGATGGGTAGATAGAGATATAGACAGATAGAGGTACCTGATTAGATGCAATTTTGAATACTATATTTTTCCTAAGTGAAAATACATTAACTTTTTGGGGTTTTATTTTCAGGTTTAAAAATAATTTTATTTCTTGCTGAAGTAACAGGAATGTAATGAAAAGGAAAAGTCAAATAATAAAAAAGCCAACTTGTTTGAAAACGAAGAATAAGTGATCTCAACATCCAAAGATAAACAACACTAACAATTTTTCACATGGTGCCTCAGGTACTCTTCTCTCATTGCTCAGACAAAAATGCCTGACACTGAAAGTTAAAAGAAAAAAAATTTACGTGCGCTCCCAAAATTCATGGGAGTCATATTCCTAGAGCTGCCATAAAACGTAAAAACTCATGAATTTCAGACATGATCAAAACAGTGAACATAAATGCCTATTTTTTTTTTTTTTTTTGTCTTTTTGAGACAGGGTCTCCTTTGCAGTTCAGGCTAGCCTTGAGTTCACTTTTGCAGCCCAGGCTGGTCTCAAACTCGCACCAGTCCTCCTGCCTCAGCCTCCCAAGTGCTGGAATTACAGGTCTGTGCCACCACACCTGGATTACATGCCTATTTTTATAGTTTAAACTATAAAAACTAGTTTTTATAAACATATGCTATGGCTTCCATAGTTATTTGTTAAATATGCTATGCTATTTATTAAATATGCTGTCTCACACAGTATTTAATTTAAATTAATTTATAAAATTCTATATTATAAAGCCCTAGATGGTGCAAGATATTTTGGCAACATCTTAGGGATCTTAGGGATTTAAGGAAAATAAAACTAAGAACATTTGAGATAGCTACAGTGCAGCAACTTGTTATGATGTGGGAATGCTGGTGTATCTGCCAGAGATGGGCAGCAGGGCAGCAGGGCAGTAGCCAGTCAGCAGCAAGGAGAACTGAATAACACTCTCAGATGGCTACTTGCAAACCTACCACCAAATATATATATATATATATATATATATATATATATATATATATATGGTACCAGAGAGGCATGTGGTACCAGAGATCGAACCCCAGCTCCTCTACTTGCCTAAGCAGGCACTTAGCCTGCTGAGCCCTCTCACCAGCCCTATCACACACTCTTGATCCAAGCATCATGCCTTAATCCTAGCATCACATGCTCTCTCTCTATATATGGATATTTATGGTTCCTACGAAATTGCAATGGTTTTCATAAACAGTTACTAGTTAGATTTAAGGAAAAATTTGTGAATGACTAAGGCTGTGAGCCCTGAACTGCAATTTCACAGATATGCTGTATTTTAGCTTCTACCCTGTCGAGGTTTTGGTCCATAACATATACTCCAAGTCAAGGTGGCATGGCAGAGGGGCATGAGAGAGGAGAAACAGTTGGTGGCAGGAAGAAGTCAGTAAAATCAGCAAGCAATGGCAGCCCTTTTCTGTTCCTTATATTCTACCCAGGTTACGTGCCGTTAGGGCAGGTACCACTTACTCAGGGTGGGCCTTCTGCTTGTCCACACCCAGAATTATGCAAAATTGATCAGCAGACTAATGTAGTAATCGCATGATCTTTTTTTATCTCTCTCTCTCTCTCTCTCTCTCTCTCTCTCTCTCTTTGTGCAGAGTCTCACTTCGCAGCTTGGACTCATAGTAATTCTACTGTTTTCAGCCTCCCGAGCATTGGGATTACAGGCATGCACCACCCTGCCCAGACTCTGAGGCTGGTTTAGTGCACCCAGGGGTGGGACTGGTAGGCATGTGGTACCAGAGATCGAACCCCAGCTCCTCTACTTGCCTAAGCAGGCACTTAGTCTGCTGAGCCCTCTCACCAGCCCTATCACACACTCTTGATCCAAGCATCATGCCTTAATCCTAGCATCACATGCACTAGATCCAGCCACTTCTGAAAATCCCAACCTATGACTATGTAAGCTTTGGGGGGAACGTTTAGACACAGCCATAAACATGATTGTACAATATCATCTTTTTAGCTAATTTACTAAGAGAATATGGTGTAGTGGTCACAAGCAAAGACTCCAATGTCATATGGTATATTAGTCACCTTTGCTTCACTGCCACAAAATACCTGAAATAGTTAAATTTATAAGGAGAAGTTCTTATAAAGCCAACTTTGTAAAATATAATACAACTCACAGTTCTAGAGGTTCAAATTTCAAACCCTATAGAGTATGCCTGTGGTGAGGGTCAATCTTCAGCTGTATCACCTCATGACAGATGACAATGATAGGAGTGTATGTTGGAGTCAGTGGTCACATGGTGAGCCAGAAGCTAGGACTGGTGAGGTCAAGCTTGCTCCTCTTATAACAGCCCTCTCTTGCGAACCCAAGGGCTCACACAAAAAATACCTTGAGGGCACTTCCCTATGAACTAAGAAGTTCCCATTACACCATGCCTTTTAAAGTTTCTGTGGTGATTCCCAACACTGCCACCATGAAAACTAAGCCTCTAACCTACGAAGATTTTGGGGGACACAAATCAAATCTAAGCCTAAACCAATGGATTAGATTCAAATCTCAGCTCCACCACTTTGTGATGTTAGTCAAGATGCCAAAACTCTGAGCCTCAGCCTATAGAGCATTCAGTGAGTTAACCTAACAATTATAAAAGCTTCTATTACATGAGGAGTTTATAGAACAATTAGCTATTATTACTTAGCTTATACAAATTTAGTCTTACTGATTTAAGAGATGAAAAACAGAAAAAAAAAATGGTCACATGAACAGTTCTGCCCATTATCCCATGTTATGGCTTGTATCTAGATGCTCCCCCTCCCAAAGCAGCATGTTGTCATAGGTGTTGGTTTTGAGGGATAACTGAATTTAGAGTTTGTGATGCTGAGATCAAGGAGGTGTGTTGGATTAAGGCTGCACCATCCTCAATATGAGTGATTACCGCCCTAAGTGTAGGTAGCTGAATAGGGACAGAAATAGGGTGGTTGTCACTGCTTGTCACTTGCTGATGCTACTTTGCTACTTTCCTGCTTCTGCCTGCCATGGGCTGTTTCTTCTCTGCAGTGCCATCTGGCGTGCCACCCTGCTGTGGAGCCAGCCAGTTAAGGGCTGAAAGCTCTACAAAATGTGAGTTAAATAAACCTTTCCTTCTTTAACCTTGAGTGTCTGGTATTTTAGCTTGATGAAAGTAACAAAATTCAACCCACTCAATAAGCATTTGCCTGGTGTTGTGGTTGATACATTGTGTCAGCAACTCCATGCCTTAGGGCATGCAGGCTGAGCCCCTAAGGTCTGGAGGGCTCCATTCTAGGGCCGGAAGGGCCTAACTTAGAGTGACTCAGCACTTACAAGGTATTTAAAGGGGTTGAGGAGGACTCTGGGCTCCACTTCCTTGGAGGAACTCTGGTCTTCACAGCTAATGTGGAAGAGAGAGAGGTTTGATCGATGCCACAGCTGCTGCTCCTCCTCTGCTCTTCATTGCTTTTTGCTGCCATGAGCTGCTGCCATCTACCTTGGAGCCAGTGGAGTATGGACTGAAACCTCCAACTCTGGGCTAAATAAACCTTTCCTTTCTTAATTTTGGGTTTCAGTATTTTGTCCCAGTAATGGGAAAAAAGTAACTGAGGCTCCCTGAATGAATAGGTATGAGAGATAGGAATCTGCAGTTCCTACAGCAGGAATTGGTTCTACTGTATACTAAAATAATACACTAAATATTTTTCCTACAATATGTTGACTACACACAGGCCAGCTGCTTCATGTGGTATTTCAACTGAAGAAACAACACTGCACTCCATTGCTAAGGGGGGGACATCTACTAGAGTGATTTGTGATTTTCAGGGGTTAGTGTATCTACACACAATTTTTTTGGCTTTAAATTCTGCTATCTGAGGTGTCACTCTACCATACATCTACATTTGTTTCCTGTTGTTCCTGTCATAAATTACTACACACTTCTTGGTCTTAAACAAAACATGTATTCTCTCACAGTTCTAGAAGACCAAAGACCAACCCAGTGCTAATGAATTGAAATTCAGGCTAAGAAAGCACCTATTCTTTGATGTTTCAAGGTTTCCAGTTTTAGGTACTGGCCTTCCTTAGCTTGTGACTGCAATGCACCAATCTCTGCTTTCGTAGTCTCATTGCCTTCTCTTTTTTTTTTTATTTCTGTGTCAAGTATCTCTCTTTCTCTCTCTTGTAAAGGCACTTGTGGTTGAATTTACACATATAGGTAATCCAGAATAATCTCCTCAGCTAAAGATCCTTAAAATAATCGTAACGGAAAAGGCTCCTTTTTCTTTTTGTATTTTAGGGAGGGGTCTGCAGAGTGATCAGGGTCTCACTACTAGATTAGACTCGTAGTGATCCTCCTGTTTACAGCCTCCCAAGAGCTGGGATTACAGGCACATGCCACCACACCCAGTCTCACTTGCCCACCTCAGTGCCCCCCAGAGGTGGGGCCAACACAGCAGGCCCATGGATTGAATCCCCGGCCCTGCACCTGCTTGCAGGCACTTTAATCTGAGCTATTCAGGCCGGCCCTGAAAAGGCTCTTTTGCAATGTAAAGTAACATTTAAAGGTCTCAGATTTAGAATAATGATCTATTTGGGGACATGAATGCAACTTAATGAAATATTTATTTATTAAACATTCTGTGGGAATGTAGAGGGCCACATGTGTGCACTGTGTGTGTGTGTGTGTGTGTGTGTGTGTGAGAGAGAGAGAGAGAGAGAGAGAGAGAGAGAGAGAGAGAGAGAGCTCATAAGTGGTGCCAAACTGAAGTTGGATAGTTGGATTCAGGCACCAATGAGGCAACACCTACCTTCCTAGGCACGAAATAATCTCTACAGACTAAAAATTAGTTGCTACTCAAGAGGCAGCTTTGAACACACCAGGTGGATCCTCGATTACAATATTTTCTAAGCTTTAGCTTTACAAAGTGAGTTTTAAGCTTCCCATCCTCTCCATGTGTTGTTTTCAGTAAATATACATTTGGTCTTGTGTGAATAAAGATTTCTCAAGCCCTGTTTCAGGAGCCATATATCCGATCCCATTTGCCCGATTCTACACCCCCACACCACCCTTGCTAGTTTTTCAAATGCTTAAAGGAAAAATCAATTCACTAACATGTAGAATTTACAAGTTTCTAATTTTTTTTTCATGACCAGCTCATCCTGCCCTGGAGGTGAGGCTGGCACAGCATGTGGTGCCAGGGATCGAACCACAGTCCGTGTGGTTGCCTAAGCTTTCCTAAGCAGGCGCTTTAGACCACTGAACCTTCTCACCATCCCCAAGTTTCTAATTTTTTAGTGAGATAAAACTCAGCTAGTGGAAACCAGAAACTACTTTCTATTAAAAGACAGGAATTGTATGTCTCTATGCCTATTGTCAAATTTTCTCAAAGAGAAAATGAATAGGAGAAAAATTGACTCACATGCATATAATAACCAGCCTATTTTTGTTTCATTTTAAAGTTAAAAATAGATGCTTAAATATTGATGTTAAGTGAAGTACTACTAATAGTAAACTAAAATCCATATAGCCAGAATATATGCATGGAGAAGAATGAAAAGTACTAAAACCTCAACTGATTTAAGCAGTAATACCACCTATTGAAAGTTTAAATTCAAAAGTCATTGCTTTCATTAGTATGAGCAACAACGTGCAGACATACAGACTTTCAGGACCTCAGAATTATGGCTTAAAAGCAGCTAGATTGAGAGCATGAGTGTGCATAGTTATTGGGTAGAAGAAAAGTGCTGGCTGGATTTTGTAGTCCAAGTCACTCCTAAGAAGCCCAATGCAATCACAATAACCAGAAATCAGAAAGGCTCTTTGCCAAGTGAAGAGGTGTGGTAGAATGAAGCCAAGAGCAGAAGGGCGAGGCCCTGTGGCTCAGTCACTTTCCCTTCTCTTGGACGCAATACCTGACACCCACAATTTAAAGAAACTGAGGTTTATTTTGGCTCATGGTTCACAGGTTTCCGTCTGCAGTCAGTTTGTAGCTGGTTCCTGGGCAGAATAGCAAGTTAGAAAGGCTCAGCCACGGAGGAAAGTGACTTGGAAGAGGGGAAAAGGTCAGGGGAGGGGCCAGGAGAGGAGCCCATCTCTTCTGACCAGACCAGACTCACCTCCTAGCAGCAAGTCAAGGATACGCCCATAAGCCTTCCTGAAGCCCCAGCCATCATCCCTTGAGGCCTTTGGGGAATATCCCAACGTAAACCATAGGATTCTAGCCTGGCTTTTCTGTAGTAACACTTATCTCACAGTTACAAACAAAGGGTCTGTGGGGATTCCACTGAGCTTCATGTAATAGATTCAGGGGGCAAAATTTGAGAACTACGAAGTCTGTGATAAAGGTACACACGCGCGTACGCGCGCGCACACATACACGCACACACACACACACACACACACACACACTTCTTATCTCAAAGTAGGAAATTCCTCATGAACAATGCTTGTATATTTTTAATTACTATCCCACCTACCCTTATGAAGATATAGGTCAGCAAAATAAGTTAGTTAAACATTGTTCTTGGTTTAACTTCTGCAAACTACTTACCTACTTTGGAAGAATGGCAGTTACTGACTCTTAAGGTTTCGATTATTGATTACAATGTAACAAACGCATGTCTTAAAAAAATAACAGGTTTGTTTTAATGGCTCTGTGAGTTTACTGTATGGGTTTTTGTTTGTTTGGTGTTTGGGATGTCTTAGTTGCTCTTCTATCATTGCTGGGACAAATAGCCAATGCTCAAAATGAAGGAAGGAAAGGTTTATTTAGCTCACAGTTGCTGGAGGCTTCAGTCCATATTCGGCTGGCCCAAAGCTGAGTGGAACATGGCAGAGAGCATCCAGTTTATGGCGACGAAATAGCAGCAATCTCGACAGAGGCAACTGACCAACCAGGAGTCCAGAAAGCAACAGCATGAGTCTGTCTCTCTGTCTCTCTTTATATTACATTCAGGCTCTCCACCTCAGCCTATCCACCTTAGGCTACACCCGTAATCCCAGCACTACTCAGACCCATAATCCCATTGGTACTAAAATATAATCCCAGTGGATCATGAGTCATGTCTCAAACTCTAAAAGTTCCTGCTCCATGATTGCATGAGGCTTCGGGGGGACAACTAGACATAAACCATAACATGGGGCTTTTTTATTTTTAATTTACTTATTTATTTGGTACAGGGTCTTCCTCCACAGTTCAAACTCATACTGATCTTCCTATCTCAGCCTCCCCAGCGCTGGAATTATAGGCATGTGCCACAATGCTTGGTCCTGGGCTATCACAGTATGTGGTACCATGGATGAAACTTGAAACTTCGCTGTTGCCAGGCAGGCAGTGAAACTGCTGAGATATCTCCCCAGCCCTGTTTGATTACTTGTTTGTCATTTGTTTGTTCCTTTGTGAGGTGTCAACCAGTGTATTGGGCTAGCTGGAAGATCTATGATGACATCACCCAGGTGGTTGGCAGTTGTTGTGAGCTACTGGCTGGGAGCTGCTGGCCAGGCACCAAGCTTGCCACCCTGAAGTCCTCTGTGTTTCACAGTCTGGGCTTCCTAACAGCATGGCAGTAATGCTTTATAAAAAACCATTCCCAATACAAAGCCAGAAGCTGCCAGCATCTTCACTTTCATGGTGTTGCAGCTGCCATATGGTACATTTCAAAACAAGTCACAGGGCACCCCAGATTCAAGAGGAGCAGAGAATGCTCATGACTCCTGGTAGGAAGCATGTCAAAGAACTTGTGGCCACTAACCGCTGCAAAGACAATGAAGGATACAAAAAGCCTGAGCTACAGTTAACTTGGAGCTGCTTTCCACAAACTCCAAGTTTCAAACTTGTAGCTACTTTCCACTAAACTTTCTGTTACATAAAAAAATCCAGTCTCTCTTACTAAAAATACTACAAGGTGGGTGTACTGTTACTTGCAACCAAACATATCCTACGTAATAAAGCACTTCACTCTCATCACTGAAAATATCAGCAGCAAAGGCCAGGCTGGGATGATTTAGCTGGCAGACCAGAGTGAAAGAACTTAAGTGACTTTTTCCTAAACAAATACAAGGCAATTTTCTTAAGATTCTCAGCAGCATGGCTCAAGTGCTTGTTTGGACACAATATAAATATAATTTTATTAGAACATAGACTGGGGAGCGGGGAGGAGACCCTGCCAGTCAGCTCTCCCCAGATGACTAGCTTACTACACTAAGCAAGCTTTCTATCTTAGTCCTGCTCAACATGCCAATCTGCAATGAGATAAGGAGACTGCTCCAGAATGTAAATCGATATACTGCATCCTTCATTGAACAGTCTTGCCACAAAACTTTCGGAAAGATGGCGTAGTGGTGAGCATCAGAGAAAGAACCTCTCTGAGATTTGGTCCAGATACTGGAACATAGCAATGTGAAGAAGAAAAGGAGGGAACTGAATCCCCAGGATCCAAGAACTGAAGCCAATAGAAAGAACAAAGAGAGATTTCCACAAAGAAGAAGGTGGTAGGCAGTGCTTTCTCTCTGAGTCTGGACTCACTGCTTGAGAGGGGTAGCTTGAAACTGCAGATGCCTGGTGACGGCTGGAGACCTCAGAAGCCTACACAGGGAAATGCACCAGCAGTAGATGCAGCAGACTGCAGTAGCTGGTAAGTTATCCAGTTTCAAATGTCTCCAAGGAGAGAATGGTTGGCTGATAGGCACCTTGGAGAGAGACCAGCTGAACTCAGAACTCAGAATAGCTGCAGGCAAGCTCCATCAAGCAGTCACCAGGGTCAGGGGATGAGTGCTCAGTTCAAGTTGACAAAAGGTCAGGAAGCCCCATTCAAGCTGACAGGGAGCTGAGTTCAAGTCAAAAGATGGCTACAGAGTGTTACAGGCTGAAAAAATTGAGTTCCAGCCTCACAGCCAGAAACCAGCCAGCATTTCAGTGGAACTAAAGTTTCAGGCTTGCTGGGATTAGTCAACTCCTGTCTGGACTATTTCTGCCCACACTGTCTACCAACATTAGCAGACACACACTTTGAAACAAATACTTTTTAAATTTTCTTCCCTTTTTTCTTCTTTCTTTTTGTTTGGTTTTGTCTTGATTGCTTGTTCTTGTTTTTAGTGTGTTCCTTTTTTTTGTTTTGTTTTGACGGAATTGGGGATTGAACTCAGGCCCTTGTGCTTGCCAGGCAAGTGCTTATTCTATGAGCTATCTCCCCAACCCCTGTTCTTGTTTTTATATGTCCTTATTTTTATGATTCTAGTTTTTCTCTTTTTGTTCTGTTCTGTTTTTCTTATTTCTTCCTTCCCTTTTTCCTCTTGTCTTTTTCGCCAGTTTCCCAAAGTTCGCATAACCTTTTATCCTCCAGCTTTCCTTCTAATCTCTTCCTCTTCTTCAATTTCTCTATTTCTAACCCAACAACTTTTAAATCTATCCTTCCGAGGGAATATAGAGGACTTATTTACTGTATACAAATTTCTGGTTCATTTGATTTTGTTATATAGCCATGTGTTAGTTACTTTTCTCTGTTGTTGTTGAGACAAATGCCTGACACACAAGCTTTGGGGAGGAAAGGTTTATTTAGCTCACAGTTACTGGAAGTTTCAAGACACTGTCCCCATTTTATGGGGTCTGGAGGAGAGGCTGGGGCACACCATTACCTCCAAGAGATCACTGTCCAGTGGGGAGGGGGGACCTCTGACATTGAGCGCTGTCAGTTTAACGGTTTGTGCCTCTCTTGGGCACACCCTTCAAGCCCCACCCTGGCCCTTTGACCCTGCCCCTTGAGCTATGTGCTTGCAACCCCATGGTTTACATGAGGCTTTGGGGGAATAACTAGACACAAACCATAACATGCCTCCCCTTTTTGCAGAACGCATTTTAGTCCATCTCTAAGAGTTGCCAAAGTTCCAACAGTTTCAGCATTGCTGAAAAGTCCAAGTCCCAAGTTTCCTCCAAGATCCAAGCCAAACTCTCAACTGTGAGCACCCACACAAATGAAAAATTAAATATATTGAACATTCCAAGGCAGAAGATAAACACTGCCCTTCCAAAAGGTATACACAGGAGGACTCAAACCACTGGGACCAAAACAAGTCCAAAATCCATCAGGGCAAGCATTAAGTCCTATAGTTCCATGTGGGACATCCAAAGCAATCCATGGCAAATTATGAGCTTCATGTGGCTGCACCTTCTGGTGGTCGTAGCTCCCATGGCTTCTCTCTTGGGCTGACTTTGCTCCCTCTTTGCAGTTTTCTTAGATGATCCACATTCCTGGCTTTTCCAAACTTCTGGAGTCTCCATGAAGTAGGCTTCTCATTCATAGCTTCACACACTGACCTCCTGATCTCCCAGGCCTTCTTCTGAAATCAAGGTGGAAGACTTCTTAACCTCAGAATTCCTGCATTCTGTATGCACCTAAAACTAATGTCACATGGATGATGCCAAGGTCTGCTGCCAGCTGGAGCAGTAGCCAGGCTTCCTTCTCTCTTAACTGTAGGGGTTGAGTGCCTGGATTTCTGAACACTCTGACCCTGATTCCAAGAAACAAATTCTCTGTGCGGGCATATTCTGTAATCTGGTGTGGATACCATCTCCATTCTGGAATATGGGGCTCTGCAACTTTCTCCTCAAAGCAAAGTTCCTCACCTTTGTGATTCTGAGGGTGCAAAGGGTGAGAATGTGCCACCTCCTGTGATGCCCTGAGGACATCTTTTCTATTCTCCTGTTCCTCCTGGGCAATGGAGATCTCAGTTCTATCTTTGCAGTCCACAGCCTCCCTGGTGCTTTCTTTGGCCAAATTCACAACATTTTAAATCATTTTGCTGAACTCTTTGCTCTTCATTTTCAACATATATTTGACTTAGAATGCCCAGCAATGACCATGCCACTGCCCCAACATTTGACTGCTTTGAAATTCCCTTTGAAAGATTAATTGGTCCTCCATATTTCATTTAACCTCAGGCAAAGTCTCTAGACATGGGCAAAATTCAGCCAAGCCTCCTACCAATCCAAAACACAAATGATCTGGAGTCCAACAACCAATGCAGTCCTTCTTCCCAGCAGAAAGCTCCCCTGTCTGGTCTTACAGGCAGGATTCCTATCAGTCTTCTGGTCTAGGCTCTGACCAGAATCTCCCCTACAGAAAAGCCGAAGCTCTTCCAGTGCTTCTCTTGTGGGCGCCATCTCTAAACCTTTCCTATTTCTTCCCGTAAGCCATTCCCAAATGCTTGTAATTTACATGGTCAGGTTTAGCTACAGCAATGGCCCCACTTCTCTGGTACCAAATTCTGTATTAGTTACTTTTCTCTCTCATTGCTGAGACAAATACCAGACACACAAGCTTAGGGGAGGAAAGGTTTATTTAGTTCACAGTTACTAGAGGTTTCAAGATGCTGCCCCCGCTTTATAGGGTCTGGAGGAGAGGCTGGGGCACTGTCGTGTCCAGGATGATTTGCTCCATGTCTCGGAGAGACCACTGCCTGGGGGGCGGGGGGAGGGACTCTGACAGCACGCTCGGGGGAGGGGGGACTTCTGAAATTGCATGCTGTCAGTTTAACAGTTCGTGCCTTTCTTGACCACACCCCTCAAGCCCTGCCATGGTCCTTTGGCTCTGCCCCTTGAGCCACATACTTGACAGCCCTATGATTTACATGAGGCTTTGGGGGGACAACCAGATACAAATCATAACAAGCCATAAGTCTATTTCATGCTCTTAAAGGTGGAAATTTATAGTTACAATGGCTCGTAATTTTCTAGGCCAAGTTATAAGCTGTTGCTATTGCTGATTTACTACTCTCGCCAAGGTCACATAGTTGTTCTAATCCTTTGTTCTTCCTGATATACCAGGACGGAGGTTGCCTAAGGTCATAAACATACAATAGGAAGGGGTCGAAGAACCAAGGGCTGAACCAAGCAGAAGCAACTTCTCATCCCCAATAAATAGAATGGGTAAGATCTTGCAACAGTCTGAAAACCCAAAAGCCAGCTACACTAGATGACATCTCTGAGAAGTAATCATTTATTAAGGGCTATGAATATTAGCAATAAAGCTACTTGGCATAAGATGTTTACAACATCAGCCTAGGAGTTGGCA
>PVKN010033122.1:0-12107 GCA_004027915.1 Capromys pilorides
TTAATTCCAAAACCTGAAATGACTGACTTATTTCCAAAGATCCTAAAATTGAGAAGAACATTTCATCAAAAATTCATTTGCCAAATTCATTTACAGAAAATATCTTCATAGATCACGTGTGCTGAAAAGATTATGTACATCAAAAATACTTGACTTGTGGCTTCTTCAGCCTTTATTAGGCTGTTTGATTACGTGGTGCATTTACCTGAGTTTAGACCATGATATCAAAGTACTTGTACACACATGTGAACACACATGCGCACACACACAGAGACATTTCATTTTTTTATATCTCAGAAAGCATGAAGGAAGCTAAGACAAAATTATTTCCCCAGTTGAATAGAACAAAATTCAAAACTTTAAATCTTATTTGTCAAAAAAAAAAAAAAAAAAACCCTATTTGTCAATTTCAATTTAAAATCTCCTCCCATCTTAAACTGGATGCATCTTCAACTTTGTCCTCTCAGGTTCCTGTTACGGTTTGTGTCTAGGTGTCTCCACAAAGCCCCATGCAATCATTGGGGTGGGCTTCTAGAGTCTGTGATTAATTCATGATCCAATGCTGAGATTATGGGTGTGAGTGCTACCCCCACCCTGGGGTGGACAGCCCTAACACAATATAAGGAAGGGGGAGGGGCTTGCTAGGCGCTGCAGCTGCCGTTCCTTCTTTTGCTCTTTGCTGTCTTTCACTGCCATGAACCGCTGCTCTCTGCCATGTGCCACTCTACCTTAGAGCCAGCTGAGTATGGACTGAAACCTCCACAAATTATGAGCTAATTAAGCCTTCTTTAATTTGGGGGGGGGGTCAGGTATTTTGTCCAGCAATGAGAGAAAAGTAACTGAGACAGTTCCCAATAACTAAGTAACTTTAAATGCAAAAATATAAGTATGATCTCAGATATATACATTTGTGGCAAAAAGAAAAGTTCCTATAGTTTAAATTTGAAAGGAGGAAAAAGAAAATGGAGCACTGCTTTTGCTCTTTCTCATCTAGGATCGGTTCTACTTGGAGACTTCTAACGCTGGAGTTTTGTGCCAGCGTTGCATTATTTTGAAAGTAGACGATTCTCTATCTCAAGCTGCTAAAGGATTTCATCCTGAAATAGGGCTGTCAAGATCCCACAATTCTCAAAAAGGGGGCAAGTTATTTTGAAAGTTGCTTTAAAAGTGGTGGAATCAGGGAGAATTAAACAGTAAAATGTCCTTCGGAGCCTTGTTCCAGGATAGTGAGTGGATCTCAAATGCTGGTCGCTGTATCATCCAGAATTGTGTTAGAAACAAAATTCTGACATCCTAGGCCTTCTGAGTCAGAAATTCTAAAAGAGAAGAAAGAGCCCAGAGATGTGGGGTTCATCGACTCCTTCAGGTGATTCTGCTGGGTTAAGGTATTAGGATCACTGGGCCAAAGTTTTGGAGCACATCTAGGGGTGTATATGTATGGGGGTGTTTAATATTGCAGATTAAAGGGTTCTATCCCACACGAAACCCTGGGATCAATTTCAACAAGACTTCTGGGTGATTCTTCTGCACACTAGACCTGCAGATAAATCAGTCAATGGATCTGTGGTGGGAAAGAAAGTCTCCACCAGCTTTCTCTGGAGGCAGCGTCACACACTGCAGAGAGCTGGGGCTACAGAGGCTTATTGAGCTGGGCTTGAATGTGAGCTGCGCTGGAGGCCGCCTAGGTGATGTTTGGCCACTTATCCCAACCCTCTTAGTCTCTCCTTCCTTGTCCCTCGATGATCATAATAATACCTAGCTTATCCACTTTGGGAAGATTCAAGAAGATGGGATATGCGCTTGGCACAGTGTGTGTTATACTTTTGGCAGACGCCAATCTCCTTCTCGTGCTTCCCTCTTTTGAAGATCTCTTGACCCATTTCTCTTATAATGCCTGGAACTTTACTCAATAAGGATTTGCCAGAGTCCAGCATAGTAATTGGGGGTTGGAGTTCTCTTTCACCACATACTAACACAGACCATGAGGATGGTCTTGAATTGTTTGACCTCTTTACACTTAAGTTTCAGCATCTTTAAAATGGAGATAATAAGATGATTTGCCTCCTAGGTTTGTAGTGAGGATTAGCTGAGGTAATACGTGTAAAGCACTTAAAAAAAAAACAAAAAACAACCAAAGTTCTGGAGCACTATAATTCTCAGTAAGTGTCATTAAAAGAGAAAATCTTCACAAATATATTTCTAAACTTAAGAAAAGCTTGAATGTCAAAGAAATGCAGCATATTAATTTTTCCACGAGTATTTGTTTATGATAGCACAGATTCTGTTTGGAAGCTCTGGGACATGTAGTCTCTGTTCTTACAGAAAGGCAGCCCTCAGTCATGCCACTGTACACATGTATAGTGTGTGACGACAAAAGTGGGAAGCCAGTGAAGGGAATAATGATACGTGTGGCTGGAGCTCAGGGAGCAAAGGGGAAAAAGATGGAACAGCAACAACAAAAAAAGAAGTGAGGTAACAGAAGAGGAAAGTGGTCAGGTAAAGAAGGGCCATCGCCCATTTCGATCTATTCTAGAACAAAAAAGTAAGAGTTTAAGCAACGAAGTGACCTTCTGAGATTGGCGTTTATGATGACAATGTGAAAAAAGATTGGAAGAGGCCCAGATGGGTTCAGGGAAGACTAGTTAGAGGATTCTTACCAGTGTAAAAGAACGTGGCAGCGAAGAACAGTGGAGACAGTGGAAATGGAGTTGCTTAGGGTTGGAGAGGTACACAAAAGGAGTAGATGGGATTTAGGGGTGAATCGGAATGGGAGGACAGGGAGTGGAAGGCATCCAGAATAATAATTGTATTAACCTTTGGGATGCGATACCTGACACTGTAATTTAAGGGCAAGAGGCTCATTTTGGCTTAATTCAGTCCTTGGTTGGCTGCCTCTGAGCCAGAAAGCACAGAGAGGAGCCTGGTGGAGGATAACTGCCTACTGCATGGCAGGCAGGGAGCAGAGAGAAAAGGGCATAGCTGGGAACCATAACACCCCCTTCCAGATCACACTCCCAGTGACCATCTCCAACCAGGGCCCAGCGCCTAACAGCAGTGAGTCGCTCATCAACCCAGGGCTCACGTAAGCCAATCACTTTGCAAGCACATGAAAATTGGGAGGGGGGGGCATTTTAAGTCTAAACCATAGCAATCACCTCTCTGAGTGCATTGGGAAAGGACCCAGTGGGAAAGAGAAGAGAGTGAGTAATGTCACTGAGAGAGGTCCAAATGGAGATATTGAGCAGTTGGCCAGACTGCTGTAGGGTGTAGTGCACAGACCTATGCCAGAGAAAAAAATCAGAGTTGCAAGCGTATAGGTGGCAACAAGAGCCAGAGAAATGATGAGATTACCAATGACAGGACATGGAATGCTGCCTTCGGGACTGTATGGCAGTGCGTGTGTGTGTGTGTGTGTGTGTGTGTGTGTGTGTGTGTGTGTTATGATCTGCAAAAGAGGCTGATCTGGCAGGACTGTCTATAGAAATCTCAACTGTTGTTTTGCTCACTTTTATTTCCCCTTCTCCTCTCATTTGAAGTAGGCAGTCTGTTTCATTATTCATGTCCTTGTAGATCTTGGCATGGCCTAACCCAATAACGTTCTAAGATTAAGACTATTACAGCTTGGGTTAATGTCTAGAAAACAAAGAGAAGCTCCAAGGTAAAGAGAAAGAGAGGGAGACATCAAGGGTTTCAAGCTATAAAGATCCACACAGGGCCCAATTTCTAAGCCTTAGCAGCCCAGAGCCTTTTTGAAGTGTCAGACACAACAGAACCTCTGGGTCCAGAGGCCCACAGTAGACCTGTGAACATTTCTGGAGACAAAGAGAAACTAATGACCCAGTGCCCTGAGGGTACATATGGCTTCAGCATCTTTGCCTGCCTATAAATGGGGACACTCAGAAGTAAAGAAGGTAAATTTCTCACTAGGTTGATAGGATGGTAGCAAAAAACTCTAATGTGCCGTATTTGCATCTGAAGCAATAAAGAAAAAGAATCTCCTGGTTTTAATGGAAGCAAATTCATCAATAATGTTTTTAATCTGCATCTTTGATTACCTTCTTTTCAATTAAGATATCAGAATTTGCATATTTTAAAATTTTTCTTAACTAAATGATGTAAACAATTCTAATTAAACATTTTAAATTTTTACAGCAAAATAAATTACTTTTTGCTATAAACATAGTATATTTAAAGTGATATATTAATACATCTAGTTCTATTTTTCTTTTTGCTTTTTTTTTTAACTTTATTTATTTCTGTTATGGCTGGCTCAGTCCGCCCTGGGGGTGGGACTGCTGCAGCATGTGGTGCAGGGGATTGAACCGTGGTCCCTGCGGTAGCCTAAGCTTGCCTAAGCAGGCACTTTAGACTGCTGAGGTATTTCACCCACCCTAGTTCTATTTTCCTATTGTTTTCTAACTGTATTAATGTTTAGGAAACAAATTAACCATTAAAATGTATTAAAAGATGAATAGAGGTCTACATGCCTCCTTTTGCCTCAGGCTTCTGTCTGAATCAGTGTTGTACTGGTTCTCAGATAAAATCTTGATGTTTTGGCTGATGTAGATATTTTACAATAATTGAATTTCTAGAAATACTGCATTAAATTATCTTGTTTACTGAATTTACACAAGAGGCAATTGTTTCTTTCAACTCAATCTAGCTCTGGTTTTATTTTTTATTAACCTATTTATGAACTAAAAATAATTCCCACTTGCTAGAAAAATAACCAGACACATAAGAGAAACCTAGGAAAGTATAATATCATCAAAGAGACCTCTCCAAAAGGGACAGACTCATAGTGTCAAACATTGCTGAGAAATCAACTAAAACTAAGAGTGACTTCCACATTTGTTGTGTACCTGAAGGTCACTGGCAGCTTAGTGTGGAAAGCCTAGGTGGCGTAACAGAGGTGGACATGGCCTTGAATGGACTAGGAGTGAGGTCCAAGCCAGGAAATCAAATCTTTAACTGTGAACAGCTCTCCTTAACTGTCTGACTCTGTAGAGGAAGTGACAGTGGAGCAATGTCTGGGAAGAGAATAGAGTCAAAGGAGGTGGTTGCTTTCTTCTGTTACAGAGAAAATTCAATACATAGAAGAGAAAGTAGGGTCCATGTTCCTTACAAGGGTCTTGGAAGAGTCTGAGAGAAGAGAGAGAAGTCTGAGAGTCTGAGACACCTACATGGAAGTATGGGAACATGAGAGTAAAGCAGAAGGTCCAAAGTTTCCTGCACTTCAGCCTGAGGGGAGAAAAAGCAGACTGCCACCCAGGTGGGGTTTTATATCTGCTAGCAGGAAATTAGGAAGAACCTTCAGAAGTCCTCTACTTATCTTTATCAAATGGGAGAGAAATCCCTGAGGAAAAGCTCATGATAATGGAGGATGAATGCTTTCAGGGCTAGGAAAGGTATTGAGAACTGTAGTAAGACCTGTGGCCAGAAGGCGGAACTCAGCAAAGTCCTCTGGGATTCGGTAAATAAACAAGGAAATTTCTGCTATGGAATTGTACACAGCCATAAATATGATAAGACCCTCTACAGGAAGAAGAAAGACTCACTAGGATGTACTAAATGAAAAAAACAAAGCATCTATACATCTAGTATAGCATCTTTTGCTTAGGACAGAAAATAATATGTAGTTATATTCACTTGAGTTTACACAAAGAAATATGGAAACAAAATGCAAACAGCTAATAAAGAATGATGCTATAGAATGCAGGGAGGAGCGTGGTACCTGGGACAAAGACGGAATAGGCATGTTGAGTGCGTTGCGTACCTTTTTGGTTTTACTTTTTAATTTATTTTTAGTTGTCCTGGGCTTCAAACTCAAGAGTACTCTACTACTAAGCTACATTCCCTTCCCTTTTTTACTTACTTTTTTACATTTTGAGACAGACTTTCAAAAACTTACCCAGGCAGGACTCCAAACTGCAATCTTCCTGTCTCAATCTCCTCGAGTGCTAGGATTACAGGCATGCACCACTGTACCCAGCTAAGTTTTGGTTTTTTTGAATTATGTGGATATACTGTCTATCAAAAATGAAACTTAAAAATGTAGAACTAGAGGTGTAGGTCAGCAGTAGAGTTTTTGCCCAGCATGTATAAACCCCTAGGCGCAATACTCAGCACTAAAAAAAAAAAAGTTATTTAAAGGTGAAGGCCCTAAACAAACAGGTTTAATGAACTCAGAATCTGTTTTCAGGTCAAGTGGAAGTTGTGAGACACACAGTGATATTTTTAACTTAAATCAATAAGATTTTTGTATTTCTACCTTTTTTCTGGAAGGATGTTGTCAGGAATATCAGGATCACAGAGTAAGAGCTATCATTTTCATCTCAATGCTGGGGTGTTCTTTTTCTCAGAGGGTGAATGAAGCATAAGTCACATTCAAATTGAAATAATTTCAGGGTGTTTTCTTAAGGAGATAACTTACAAAGATTTTTAGTAGGGAGGCCATAAAAAGCTAGTGGGAGCTGAGAGTTCACAAACCTTAAATTCAAAGGATGAGGACAAGAAGGGTGGAGAGTAGATTGCCTAGAGAGAAGAGTGATTATCTATCAGGGTATGCCAGCAGTCTGAGGTAGCCTCAGTGGAAGACACTGGAAAATATATTCCTGGGCCTCACTCCTCTTCCTCCTTCTTATCTCCTGATGGGCTCCTCTTTGGTCAAACTCAGACAGAAACCAGAGAGCAAGATGGAGTATGAAAGAATAACTGAAGGTAGAACCTCTGGAGTCAGGGAAGAGTGGAGGATGAAAAAGCAAATGGAGTGGGTGTAGACAAGTATCTATGACAAGTATGGCTTCACCTCAAACTCAACATTTCCAAGCCCAACCACACTGTCTTTCCTTCATTAACTTTCTCCTCTCCTGGGTTCCTTAGTTCTCTTCTTGCTGGTTCTACCTTGTTTTAGAGTCATCCTTAAGTCCATTTCATCTGCATGCACTGAGGCTTTCTTTTCCATTTCATAATGAGCTCTTGGAGGCAGGATCATAAGCCTCAGCAAATGTCTCTTAAAAGGAGAGCAAATAATATTTACTGGGCAGTTGTCCTCCTGTCAGGCACAGTGCTGAACACTGCGTTTAGATCAGTGGTTCCCAACATTTCTGGCAACAGGAACCAGTTTTGTGGAAACCGTTTTCCATGGATGTTCAAGAGTGGTTTCCAGGATGATTCAAATTCATTATATTTATTGTACACTTTATTTTCATTGTTATTACATGGTAATACATCTTGAAAAAAACTATAAAACTCACATACTCCAGAATCAGCAGGAGCTTTGAGCTTGTTTTCCTGCCTGTAGGCAGTCTCATCTAGAAGTAATGGGGCACGGTGACACCTGAAGTGTGTTGCTTATATCTAGTCTACACTGTAATCTCATTTTGGTTTCTGTCACTACAGAAAATTCTGTTTCACAAAGACAGAATGTTGGAAATGACAGTAGGCTTTGAAGTGCTTTTTAAAACAATTTTAGGATATGCCACTTTGGCTTTAATCCAGAACATACAGAGATTTAAAGTCATCTCATACACACGTTTAAGACCATAATGATTTGTGATCTCAAGCAGTTGAGCTTCTCCTGACACAAAGTCAATTTATCTGGCTAATTCAAAAGTAGATCAGTTTCTTCCCAGTTTAGGCATCTCTTGTGGTTGGGAAGTAATGCTCAAACTCTTTTGGAAGCTGAGATTGGAGGGGGGAGCATCAAGATGGCAGAGTGGTAAGCAGCAAAGAAAGAGCCTCTATGACAGTCACCATCCAAATGCTAGAATATAGCAAATATGAGGAAGATAAGAAAGAGGGAAGTGGATCACTTGGACTCAGGAACGACCTGGCACATGAATTAAAGTTCATAGAGAGAGTGAAGAGAGAAACTTCAACAAAGAAGAAGGAGGTATCCAGCAGTGCCTTCTCCCAGAGATAGGACTTACTGAGAGGAGCTCTTCAAACATTTGGACACATGGTGACTGCTGGTGATGCCCAGGCCTCTGTGGTGAGATGCAGCAGTGGAAGGGAGCAGTAGACATGAATAACCATACTAGCTGATGGTGAATGCTGAGGGCTCACAGAGGGTGACTGATTGGCTAAGAGCCATCTTGGAGAGGGGCTGACTGAGTTCAGATCTCAGAGTAGCTGCTGGCTCTAGCAGCTCCCAGCTGAGCTTAGACCCACAGAAGGTGTGCTGACAGCTGCAGGCCCAATGAGTCTGGGCTTGGTCAGAAGGTGCAGGCTCACTGAGATCATCTACTATCCTCAAAAAAGCTACTGCAAATTACTGGGATAAATTAACACAGATTGGGACTCTGTCTCCATATGTTGTTTACCAGTGACAGCAGTGACATACCTGAAAGTGGACTTTTTTCTTTCTCTCTTGTTTATTTTTTATTGTGGTGGTGGTAGTCTTTGTTTTTTGCCTCCTTCATTACAGAACCAGGCATTGAACTCAGTCCCTTGCACTTGCCAGGCAAGTGCTTATTCTACTGAGCTATCTCCCCAGCCCCATGTTTGATACTGTTTTTGTGTGAGTACGAACATCATTTCTAGCTCTTTGTGACTGTGCTTCTGTTATATTCCTTTTGTCTCTTCCTTCTTTCTTTTCCTCCAGTCTTCTGTACAGGGTTCCCAAAAATAGTGTGATCCCCCTTTGTCCTCCAGCAACTTCTTATCCCCAATAAATTAGAGTAGGATCATGCAACAGTCTGAAAGACCTGGCCTCTCTGAAGTGGTAACAACAAAGCAATTGAATAAGGCTCTAGAAAAAAATCAAATCAGAAATAATTTCTCAGATAACTTCAGAGATGGTATCCACAAACTTAGTGGTGTAGATTAGACACAGACAAAAAAGTAAAGAAGTTTAAGAAAATTATGGAAGCCATGAATGCTCAACATGAGAAAGAAATGGAATCTGTAAGGTAGATTCTAACAGATATCCAAGAGAATAAAATTTCACTGAAAGCATCTGCAACAGATAAAGCGAATGTGAGGACAGGCTCTCAGATATAGGCTTGTGGTTAGTGATCGTGAAAAGATTTCTTAAAAATAGCAAAGGATCATGAGAAATTAATACAGCAGCTGCTGGATGAGACAAAGGAGAATAACTTAAGATTGATTGGAGTAAATGAAAAAGCAGAAAATATTACAAATGATATAATAAAAACTGTTGAAATTTGACAATAAAAATAGATCATATATCAACTATTTATTTGTTTGTTTGTTTGTTTGTTTATGGCCAGCTCAGCCTGCCCTGGGGATGGGGCTGGTGCAGCTTGTGGTGCCGGGGATTGTACCGTGGTCCCTGCAGTTGCCTAAACATGCCTGAGCAGGCGCTTTAGACCACTGAGCTATCTTGCCAGCTCTATTAACCATTGTTAATCAGCCATTTTTGTTTTGAAAATCTGTAATATATGTATCATGGTATGTTTATTGTTTCTGGGTTTTTTTGTTCTTGCTTTTATTTTTACTTTTCAAAATAAAATTTTTAAAAAAAACTGTTCAAGATATCATGGCAGAAAATTCTCTTGGTAGAGAAAAAGAATTTAACACATGGATCAATGAAGTATATGGAATTCAAATTAGCCATGATAATAAAAGAAATCTACTGGGGGCTGGCAAGATGGTTCAGTGATCTAAAGTGCCTGCTTAGGAAAGCTTAGGTAACCGCAGGGACCGTGGTTTGATCCCCGGCACCACACTCTGTGCCAGCCCCACCCTCAAGGCAGGCTGAGCTGACCATAACAAAAGAAAGAAAGAAAGAAAGAAAGAAAGAAAGAAAGAAAGAAAGAAAGAAAGAAATCTACAGCCAGACATATAGTCAAGATTCCAGAAATTCAGCACAAGAAGAGAATTTTAAAAGGTGTTAGGGAAAAGAAACAAATCACATGTTAAGGAAAGCCTATCAGAAACACAACTGACTTCTCAGTCTTTTTCAAAATCTCCGCTACTGTTTGAAGCATATCAGAAACACCAATGTACATGCATCATCCCCATAATTACAGTTTGGCTTTGAATGTATCAACTTCATATATCAAGTTGAATGCAGCTGTTATTCCACTGAAGTTACGGATTGAGTATGTTGAGCAGATTAATATATTATACAAGTAAGCAAGATTTGTGTCATTGAAATGTGCTGCCATTGATGACATTTTTTAAAAGCAAGTGCTGCTGGAGCAGCTCCCATAACTCAAAATCTCTGACCAGTGACCTACCTTCAGAGAGCCACCTCACTTCTGTGTTTAAGACATGTGTGGTCTGTGTCCATCTCCTCAAAGAGTTGTACAAATAGCCATGAGTTAAGTGAGAGAAGGTATGCATCATTGATAATTTTAATCACATCCTACAAAATGTTGTTAAATTTAAGTGGCATTTTTTGGCTAGCTAGCATGTTTCTAAGGATGACACAGTACCTAGACTCATATTCAAAAGGGGCCTTTTTGACCTGAGTAACAAAAGCAGAAAGCCACTCAGTCATGGTAGCTGTTCCACCCATGTGTATATGCTACTGGCACAAAATGATCAATTCCATTTTCTTGCTATGTAGTCATTGATAGACTTGAATACTTCTGTGACTGTGACATGAGTTGGCAACAAAGTGCACGACACATGTTTGTGTACATTCTCCTGAAGTGTATAGTGCACAAAAATAAGCATTGCCTTGTTGTCAATATTGATAAAGACTCACCAACCTGTACTGCATGCCACAATGATTCCTTGGTCCTCTCTAACTATTGTGCCTCAATATCTTCCTCTATTTCATCAATTTGTTTCATTTTTGTGCTAAGAAAGGAACATGTGCCACCTTTTGAACTGAACCATAGCGTCTTCTAAAACTTCATGACAAATGTTATTTGTAGTAGGTGGGATCAATTCTTCACCAATAGTAAAAGACTTCTTAGGTTCAGCCTTGAAGTTACCCACTAAACAACTTTTCATGTAAACACATTTGATGAAGTAGGCCCTTCAATAATTGTCTGTGTTCTTAGTACTCACATTTTTTTCATTTTTAAAAACTCCAAAAGCTGTTCTCTTAATTCAGGTTTGGTCTCCATCTAGCAAAGTGGTTGAGAAGGTTTCATATTTTAGTTAGATATCCAGTTACCACATTGGAGGTGGTAAATCACATGTTGCAATGAGCCTATAAGTAAGATTCTTGATACTTTCTTTCAAATGCAGCTTTCTTTCCATGGACAGTCTGAAGAGTTTTCTGATGCATCATGTTGGGTTTTTCTCCCTTTCCATAGAAGTTCTCTACTAATTTTTCTATTCATTTTGGCAAGGGTTAGCTTGAGGACTCATCCAAACTGTCACTGAGACAAGCGTGCAGTTCAGGAGAGAGGCTTGGTGGAAGTGGTAAAAAGAATTATGGACAGGTCGTATGTGAACTAAAATAAGTGTTGGATTTTGACTTAAAGCCTGATACCAGATGCAGCTGTATAATTGAAGTACATTGACTCACTTGTCATCATAAAGCCTGCTTTTAAGGGATAAAATTTCATTGTTCCTTGCTGAAAATTGATAGGAATTTCACATGAGTCTGCAAGCACTTTATTTATTATGGTCTCCATGCAGTTAAACTCTGTGGTAACCTTAATCTTTATTTGCAGCAGCTCCCGGCACTACCATCACTGCCTCAGCACCATGTTAGATCAACTGTATTAGGTTCTCATAAGGATCATGGAACCTAGATCCCTTGCACGTGCAGTTCAAAGTAAGGTTCATCCCCCTGTGAGAATCTAATGTTGCCATTGGTCTGAAAGGAGATAGAACTCAGGTTATAATATGAACAATGGAGATTGGCTGTAAATATAGATGAAGCTTTTCTTGATCATCTCCCACTGTGTGGCCTGATTCCTAACAGGCCACAGACCTGTAGAAGTCCTTGCTCTGGGTTTTGGACAATGCTAATTTGGATTGTCTTAATTAACCTCTCAAAATTTTTATGTAGGAGGTATTATTACTTCCTTCATTTTACAGATTAATAAAATGAGGCTGAACAAGGTTAAGAATCTTACCCAGTATCACATCCTTAAAACTGGCATGGGAACCAGCCTCAAACATTATGACCACCTGCTTCTCCTGTTGAAAGTTCAATGAGCCAAATATAGTGATAG
>PVKN010033123.1:0-12125 GCA_004027915.1 Capromys pilorides
TTTGTTTGCTTGTTGTGTTTGTTTGTTTCTTTATTTATTCATTTTGTGGCTGGCTCAGCCTGCCCTGGTGGTGGCGCTGGCGCAGCATGTGGTGCCGGGGATCGAACTGCAGTCCCCGCAGTTGCCTGAGCCCTCCTAAGCAGGCGCTTTAGACCACTGAACCATCTCGCCGGCCCCTGCTGTTGTAACTCTTAAAGATGTTCAGACACTGATAAATACCTAGAGAACCCTGAGGGTGAAGTCAATGGGGTCCAAGGCAGGGATCTCCAGGGTCCTTCCTTATGGTGTCCGTGTTCAGGCCAGCACCAGGAACTATCCCAAAAAAGGAATTTCAGGGACCACTTAGGAGAGCACCTAGACAGAAAGGAAAGAGACAGATGAAGCTTTGAAGTTAAAAATATTTTTGGAAAGATGGCAGGTCTTGCAAGGTTAGATTTTCAATAAGACTTATTCTAAATGAGACTTTTAAATTAACCTTTTAAATAACATTTGATTAGGGCTGGGGAGATAGCTCAGAGGTACAAGTGCCTGCCTGGCAAGTGCAAGGTCTTGAGTTTGATCCCTGGTTCTACAAAATAAATAAATAAGGTTAGATTTTAAATAAAATTTTGATTTTATTCTGCAATGGTTCAACAACTCACCCATGCGTGTGAACAAATGAATCTTTACATCTGAATCTAAAATACCTAGAATGTTACAAAATTTTCTTTAGGATGCTTGATTAGATATTGAGAAAACAGATGGAGATTTAGTGAGAAATGGGATGCTCACTTTGGTATCACAAATACAAAACTAGGGAAACTATGTAGAAACTAGCAAAGCAAAGGCTCGCAATTGATGAGGCTTAATATTGTGTTTTTTAGCACAGTGAGAGCTCAAGAGTCTCATAGTCCATGAAGTAGTAAGATATTAACCCTAAGTGCACTGTCAATATTTAAAGATGTACATTGTAACCCTTAGGGAAACTCTTTAAAAGTAACACAAAAAGATAGAACTAATAAGTTAATAAATAAAATAAAGTGCAGAAAATACTCAAGTAATACAAAAGGAGCCAGTAACATAAAAGGATAACAACACTAACAGCAACAAAGAGAAAACAAAGACTACAAATAGAAACAGGTCAGAAAAGGGTAGACTTACATCTAACTATATCACGCATTACATTAAATGTTAACTAAAAATAAAAAATGGCAGCACAGCCCCGCCCTCTAGCAAGCTGAGCCGGCCACTGAGACAGCGTGGTGGCACATGCCTGTAATCCCAGCTCTGGGGAGGCTGAAAACAAGAGGATCACCATGAGTCAGAGCTGCATAGCAAGACCCTGTACCAAATGCATAAAATAAAATAAATAAGGGCTGGCAAGATAGCTTAGTGGGTTGAACATCTGCTTAGACAAGCACAAGGACCAGAGTTTGACCCCCACCCCACATGTCACACCTGTCAGCCCCAGGTGGGGCGGGGGTGGGGGGGAGCAGCAGACCAAGTCTGGGCCTGGTGGCACACACCTATAATCCCAGTGCTGGGGAGGCTGAAAACAGAATGATCACTAAGAGTTCAAGTTACATATTGAGACCCTGCATAAAATAAAATAAAATAAATAATAAAAGATGATCAGTTGCTCCCAAACCTATGGTTCCCAGAACTCCTTTGGTGACATTAATCACTATTACAAATAATAGTAGCTATCTTTTAATTTTTTTCTTGCCTGAAAACCAGGAAAGAGCTACATGTAAACCCTGGTGCTCCTAAGTGACAGCAGTTGTTGACTACATTTCGTTTAATTTAAAATGGCTAATTAATTGGTAGCCTCACTGGTTAGCAGCCTCCTACTTCCTGCTTCAGTAAACTGCTGGAAAAGCTCTGACTTGATCTGTCTCACCTCAGAGGACCACCCTCTATGCACCGATTCTTGGCTGCTTTCTAGAGGAAAACAATGCAAACAAGGCCCACAAGAGAGCTATTATACGTGCGATGTCTCAGTGTGTATTTTAGATCTACATTTGCAAACCCTGTAAGTGGCTGGCGTAGTTACTTGTGCTTTGTAGCAAACCTGGTTTTGTTTTACAAATCACACTCAAATTATGTAGAAAGAAAAGAGTCAATTAAATGATAAGATTTGGTCTTAAACTTGGAACAGATAGTGTAATGGTTTGCATCTAGTTGTCCCCCCAAAGCCTCATGTAAATCATGGGGCTGTCAAGAGAGGCACAAACCATTAAACTGACAGCAAGTGCTGTCAGAGCCCCCTCAACCCCCCATCCCCACCTCCCCCAGGCAGCAGTTCTCCGAGGTATGGAGCAAATCATCCTAGATAGGGAGGCACAGTTTCAAGGTCTTGCTATGTAATTCAGGATGCTTTAATTATGAAACCTTTGGTAACTGTGAGCTAAATAAACCTTTCTTTGATAAGCTTGGCCCAAACGTTAGCAGAATTTTGCCCGTGTCCGGAGACTTTGCCTGAGACTGAGATTAAACATAGAGGGCTAATTAATCTTTCAAAGGAAATTTCAAAGCAGCCGAATGTTGGGGCAGTGGCATGGTTATTGCTGGGACTCTAAGTCAAATATATGTTGCGAATGAAGAGCAAAGAACCCAGCAGAATGGTTTAAAATGTTGTGGGCTTGGTTAGAAAGAAAGTGCCAGGGAGGCTGTGGACTGCAAAGGTGGAGCTGAGATCTCCATTGCCCAGGAGGAACAGGAGAATAGAAAAGATGTCCTGAGGGCATCACAGGAGGTGGCAGGTTCTTGCTCTTTGCAGCCTCAGAATTGTAAGGATGAGGGACTTGCTCTGTGGAGAAAGCCACAGAGCCCCATGTTCCAGAATGGAGGCAGAGGCCGTACCAGATTACAGAATGGCACTGGCATAGAGAATTTGTTTCTCAGAGTCAGGATCAGAGTGTTCAGAAATTCAGGCATTCAACTTCTATAGCTAAGAGAGAAGGAAACTTCGCTAATGCTTCAACTGGCAGCAGACCTTGGCATCACCCATTTGGCATTGGTTTTAGGTGCATGCAGAATGCAGGAATTCTGAGGTTAAGAAGGCTTCCATCTAGATTTCAGAAGAAGGCCTGGGAGGCCAGGCAGTGTGCCCCGGGGAGGGCAATGTGTGAAGCTATGAGTGAGAAGCCTACTCCGTGGAAATCCCAGAAGTTTGGAAAAGCCAGGAACGTGAATCATCTAAGGAAAACTGCAAAGAGGGACCATAGCGGACCTAAGAGAGAAGCCATGGGAGTTACACCCACCAGAAGTGCCCTAAGGGTGGAGCTCCATAGAGCTCATAATTTGCCACAGATTGCTTCGAATGTTCCACATGAAACTATAGGACTTAATGTTTGCCCTGCTGGATTTTGGACTTGTTTTAGCCCCAGTGGTTCATATCCTCCTGTGTATTCCTTTTGGAATGGCAATGTTTATCTTCTGCCTTTGAATGTTTGATGTATTTAATTTCTCATTTGTGTAGGTGCTCATAGTTGTTAGTTTGCCTTGGATCCTGGAGGAAACTTGGGACATGGACTGTTCAGCAATGCTGAAACTGTTGGGACTTTGGCAACTCTTAGAGATGGACTAAAATGCTTTCTGCAGGAAGGGATGTACGTGAGACTTTGGGGGTCCAGGGGCAGAATTATATAGTTTGTATCTAGTTGCCCCCCCAAAGCCTCATGTAAATCATGCAGCTATCAAGCTCACAGGTCAAGGGGTGAGGCCAAAGGACAAAGGTGGGGTTGAGGGGTGTTGGCTAAGAGAGGCGCAAACTGTTAAACTGACACACGCGCTATCAGAGGCCCCACCACCACCACCACCACCACAAGGCGGCAGTTTCTTGTAGGTATGGAGCCAATCGTCCTGGACATGGAGGCATAATCTTGATGTCTTGCTATGTAATTCAGGCTGCTTTAAATTATGAAACCTGTAGTAACTATGAGCTAGATAAACTTCCTTCCCTAAGCTTTTGTGTCGGGTATTTGTCCCAGCAATGACAGAAAAGTAACTAAGACAGATGGTGGTTGAGAAGATATGTTTGCCACCCATTTTTAGTTTATTTTATAAACTCCAACACTCTGATCCTAACTGGAATTTAAATGGGCCATGTTAACATAGATGGATATAGCATCAGACAGCTCCTTCCTACAGAAAATCTTGCATCAGATTTGTTCATTTTGTATTTAGTGCACTTATTTCATTAATTTAACTTCTCAAGGATGGAAAGCAAACATATTATCTATTATTGCACAGGTTTGGAGGTGAGATACACATTTAAGTAGTTGAACTTTTCAAATTTGAGGAAAAATAGGGGTTAGGAAAATACTCACCTTCTCTAAGTTGGAGAACGCAAAAATTTCAGAAAACTCTTTTCTTTTCAGAAAACCATCACTGGCTCAACAGCACCTGAAAATTAGACTCTACCATTCAGGAAGGGGTTTCTTCTGTGCATCTTTTATAGACTGGGGGGAAAGAAGATCAAGTTTATCTTTGGGTGATAGAGTCTCGGTGTCAAACAGGAACTCACATACATCTTTCGTGGTCAGATTATGGACGTGTAAATATCAAAGAAGGAGTTCTAGAGCTATGCGGATTGCCCCAATGCAATGCAGTAAAACCTCATCTCAAAAAAAAGGGTGACAGGGTGACAGTTCAGTGGCATAAGCACCTGCCTGGCATGTGCAAGGTCCTAAGTTTAATCCCCAGTACCGCCAAAAAAAAAAAAAAAAAAAAAAAAAAAAAAAAAAAAAAAAAAAAAAAAAAAAAAAAAAAAAAAAAAAAAAAAAAGAAAGAAAGAAAGAAAGAAA
Organism: Capromys pilorides; assembly: GCA_004027915.1. Taxonomy (NCBI): domain Eukaryota; kingdom Metazoa; phylum Chordata; class Mammalia; order Rodentia; family Capromyidae; genus Capromys; species Capromys pilorides. Next base: position 4,788 of record PVKN010033123.1, read on the forward strand.
GAAAGAAAGAAAAAGAAAGAGAACTAGCTGAGAAAGTGATATGCTTCAACAAGCAGCTTTCCTTAGGAAATTAATCAATTAATCATCCCAGAAATCTGAAAATTTGAGCAGGTGTGCACCAGCCAAAAGATAATCTTGATGCCATGACATAAAACTGCTTTTAAAAATAAAATATATTTTTTAAAATGATCTTGGCAAATGTAACTTAAAACTATGAAAATCTCCTTTCCATAATGTGGGCTACACCATGCTTTTTGTTAGAGCTGCAGGCTCTTTTAGACAGAGATGTTGAAGGCAAAGCCGCCCCTCAAGTGCACCGGCAGGGCTCTAGGCCCGGCTGGTGTTCCTACACATCACAAGAAGTGAAAATACTTGTTTCTTCCAAAGAAATTCTTAGGCAGAATGTTGACACAAAAATTTAAATTTGCAGTGCTGAGTGGGGATTGAAACTAGGGCCCTCCCCCTGAGCTATGGACCCACCCCCTTTATTATTTCTTATTTTTGAGGCACAGTTTCACTAAATTGCAACATTGTCAAGAATGCGCATAGGGGCTGGGGATTTAGCTTGGCAGTAGGCCATTTATAACAAGCTGGAAGCCCTGGGTTCAATCCTCGGCACCAAAACCAAGATTTATACCTCAAAATAAATAAATAAATAAATAAACAAACAAACCTCAAGCAAGAATGGATTCAGGGGCTAGGGTGATAGCTCTGTGGTCTAAGCACCTGGCTGGCAAGTGCAAGGACCCAGGTTCGATCCCCAGTACCTCATGCTGTGCCAGCCACCAAAACTGGATGTAGTGGTACACACTTGTAATCCCAGTTCTAGGGAGGCTGAGACAGGAGGATCACTATGAGTCTGATCTTTGTAGTGAGACCCTGTACCAAACAAATAAAGAAATAAAAAAAGATTTTTTAAAAAAGAGGGAAGCTGAAAACAGGAACATCACTATGAGTCTGAGCTGTGTAGTGAGACCCTATACCAAATACATAAAATGAAAAAAAATGGGTTTAAATTTACAACACTCCTGTCTCCGCCTCCTACTATTGGAAGTACAGGTATATTCCACCATGTGCAGCTACTAAAAACTTGTTTTGATAAATAATAAAAGTAGCAAGCTCAACAGGAATTACAAAATAATCCATGATAATTTAAGGAAACTACAATGGGCTCCAGTTTACCTCACCCTCCCAATTTAGGGTTACATTTTCTAGTTCAAAACCCAAGTTTATGTTTTTACTAATGTCTACCCTGATTACTCAGCATAGGAGAAAAAATGTTGAAGTTCTAATGCAACACAGATGATGGCTTTCCAAATGCTTCACCATCTAATGTTCTCTGAGTACTTGTCTTTCTTCAGAAAGATCCTCTACTCCTGCACATTCTCCATCTCTGTGTAGTCTTAAGGGAAAAAAAAGAATCAAATAATGCAATGTGTTACCCAAAATATTAACCCCGCACACAGTTTGGGCAGATGGAAACTTTTCTAATTCTGGGAAATCCTTCTCCATCTACTTTGCCAGAAGGCTTTAAAAGGGGTGGAGGTTGAAAGAACCTGTAGGATCTCTTCAGCATGTACACATTCTGTGACTAGAAAAGAAGACAGAAATGCCTAAATCAACAGTTGCCTAGAACATTTTTAGCAGGGCTCATTCCAGGGCAGCCAGTGAGAATGAAGCAGGAAAAGCCGAGGTTCAGAGGCTCCCTTGCCTTATAAAGTCAATGCTCTGCAGCTGGTGTTCTGGCTACTTTGGGGGGGAGGGGTTGCTTCACCCAGTTCTCTGAGGAAGTCAGATTTTCTGTTCCTCTCTACCGAAAAAGTTCTCCAGCAGGAATGTGTTCAGATGCAGACCACGCCTGTGTTCTCTCAGGTCAGTGGAGTGTCCCAGCTCTGTGTACCATCGGCTTTGGCAAAGTTTTAGTTGTCACGGTTTCAGGAAAATAAACAAGTTTTCAGTTGTTCCATTGTGTGTTTTAAACCCAAAGTGGCTGAAAACTGCAAATACAGATGTGTTGAGATCCTCTCCCTCAAAAAAAAAAAAAGAAAAAAAAATCAGCATTTTTATATACCCTTACAACAAAAATGAGAACATTCATTAATGCATAGGTAGTTCCACTCAAAGTCATAATTAAATACTCTAGTTAGTCAAATATTCTGGGTAAAGGAGAATAACTATATATAAATTCAGTTTTCTATAACTGATGTGCAAATTAAACATGTAAAACACAAGTGAAATATAAAGTTTACAGTACAAATAACTATGAACACAAAAACTACTAAATAGAACAGGATATTTCTGAAGAAATGTTAAAACCATGTCATACCTGAAAGCCACAAAAATCCCAATGATTATCTGCTACAGCAAAAGCACATCTTTAATCTAGACACTATGGGAAAACCATAATCTTGCAGATTGATGATCACACTGACAAACTCTTAAAATATTTTCCATGCAAAAGTGCAAACCTGCCTTTATTCTAAGCAGTAACCCAGGGAGACCTTGGCATCCACCTTCCTGTTAGGAACTGAGCGAGAGCTGAAGTGGCTTCAGTGTGTGGAGCCACCAGCACTTCAGCGCAGGTTGAAACAAGTCCTGAAGACTCAGCCTGGCTTCCGCTTAGGTCTTAGAAGTCATGGCATTCACTAAGAAAATCTCAAAGCAAAATGTTGCACTTTGTCCAGTATGTTCATCTGACTTTGAAAGTTGTTTGGTTTAGTTTTTAAGGGCTCCTGTGCCTACTTGGGTGGGTGTTCGAGATGTGACAGATTGTGCTGCAGTTAGCAGTTTGGATGTAGATGTTGTAGACTGACACAGATGTGTGTAAGACGGATCAGTGCCAAGGAACATAGCATTGGAAGTCTACAGAATCCAGCATTCAACTGTACTCTGATCAGTCTTACCACAGATAAGAAAATCAAGGAGGCAAAATGTTGAGCAATTGTTCAGGGACTCAATATCAGCTGCTTAAAAAAAAAATTGGCGGGAGAATCCAGCCTAATGTGAAGTCCGTGCTCTGATCTCTGCTTTATAAAGTCTCTCAGCACAGATAACTGGAGTCTTACTCTCTCCAACTGTCTCAAATTCCAGTCAGGTTTTGAGGCGATGGGAGCTTTGCAGCACGAAATCGCCCTATAGGGTTTCAGATTGGTAGGAGAAGGAAACGAATGCCTCGAATTCCAAGTCGCAGCTTTAAAATTCCTCAAGCATCCAAAGATATCTCCTAAGGCCCTTCTTGTTCACTTTCTTTGCTAAGGAATAAAATATGTCTAATGCTAAAACGAGTGTTGAGCAAGCTGTGCTGGCGTGAAGCCCATGCTCTTCAAGCGCTCAGAACACTCGCTTTTATGGCATTGCCTCCCACAGACCCTGGGACCTTCTAATGGGATCTCAAGTCTCCAGTGCTTTCCCACGTTACTTTAGATAGCAGGCATCAAAACACCTCATGCCACCTGCTAAGAGGCAAGTGTAGGTGGCAACCAACAATGCACCCCATTGACTAATACTTTGGAGTGTCTAAGACACTTGAGCGAGACCGGATGTAGCTCAGGGGCAAAGCACTCATCCGGCATGTGCAAAGCGCTGGGTTTGATCCTCAGCACCTCAACAACAAAATGAAACAAAAAATCATTTAGCAGATGATGTGTTTGACCTACTCAAGATCACGGCGTGACCAGGTGCCATATTGTCACTTGGCAGCTGGTAAAATGGAAGTGCGGGTGGTTTGCCCAAACGACACACACAGCCAGCGATGAGGTTCCAGGCTGAGTCTGGACACAGAACTTTAGTCGCTATGTTTGAGTCACGGTTTCCGTTTGTGAAACCCTCCACCTCCTTGACCTATCACCTAACAGATGCCGCAGATCAAGAGAGCTGATACTTTCTCTTTCGAGTTTCAAAATCCATATTTTAATTACAGAGTATCAGAGAAAGGCAGAACATTAAGTATCTAGGCCAGAGGCCTGAACACTTAGTGAACTGCTGAAAGCCAGTCGACTAGCACAGCAAAGCCCCAAAGAGAGCACATGGCTGAGTCCTACTCAGCTTCCTCGTCTGCTCCGCACACCTGCCATCCGCACGATCTCCAAGAGTGTAAGCTGGCATCCTGTAACCCAAAGGCAGACAATTACAATACTAGTGAGGAGAAGCCACTCTGCATTCTGAGGGCTCTGTTTCACTTCTTCTGCCTGTCTTCCTGCCCAGGGCTTCTGGGAAGCTTCAGATTACAGGCAGATCTGCATGCCTCATCATCAAGCCTGGCTCAGAGGGACCCCAGGAATGCACCTCTTAACAAGCTGCCAAGTGATTCCAGCAGTGGTAGTGCTGCAAGTTTAGGCTGTGCTTGAACAAACTCTGCTTGAACTCACCCTTTGCAAGGAAGAGAGAGGGGGAAATACGGACTACTTGTATTTAAATATCAGTTCACTTTTTGTAAGGCTCTCCCAAAGACCTGCAGTAAGTATTGAGTAACAGCAAATCAACCCAAGAGAAGAGTAGATGAGCTTTTCTTCCTTTAGCTAGGGGCTTCTTGCTCAGCAAAACCTGGAGAAGCCTGTGCTTTGCAAAAGTACAGAGAGAGCCGCAGAGCTGTCCCTCCTAGCTGCCGATGAGCTGACCTCCTGCTCCTGCTGGTGGAGAACATTGACGTGCCTGGTGTGCTTGACCTTCTGAAGCAAGGACACTGGGCAGATGTTCTCTGTGTAAGGAAAACAGGCCAAATGCTCATGCTGCAGTAATGCTGAAATGTGCTACAAAAAGCATCAAGCTCGAGAGCTTCCCTTATCTTATGCATCTTGGCTGTCCTTTTCTTAAAATAAATTAGGAAAACTTTCTGAAAATAACCTTGTCTGGATGTTTACTGAAGCTCTTTTATGGTTTGGGGGAAACAGGAAGTTGCTTAATTGCATTCCTAGATCCCCGCCACGTGTGGACTGGCACAGGGCCTCACACGAATAATCATCACGCTGGCTGTGAGTGGGGGGTGAACAGGAGAAAATAGATGAGCCAACAAAGGGCAACCGTGCTGAGGGAGTCGCTAGAGTGATCACAGTGGATTCTACCTGGAAACATTTTAACGTAGATGGTGGTCAGAGAATACTGAGCAGAGTTTTTGAGGCAGAAGCATGGTTCACAGAATAATAAGAGCAGCATCCTTGGCCCTGGAAGTAAAATGCATGAGGGCTTAGGGGGTGGGCCATACAAGTCTGTGAGCTGCGGAAAAGGGGAAAACTTAGAGCTCTGAAAATGTAAAATTTACAGGGACCACTGCAAAGAGACAACAGATGAGGAGGCAGGAGGAGCCTCCCTTGACCAATCACACAGATAGCTTAATTGTTGTAGCTACACAGAGGAAAAGAAGCCAGGCAATACAAAACACGTGATACTCTACATTGGAAAGTAGCAGAATACACCACAGTAAAGGACACTATCTTTACGTAAAGATTAGTTTGAGCCAAAGGCAACGGAGAAGAAGCAGATAAAGAAAAATCTCTCTGTCTTCCCGCTGCCTACTTCAAAGCAGAACATAAATCTATAAAGCTGTGCCTCCTCCGCTGGGCACCAGAAAAGGCAGAGGTTGATGACCAGACATGACCTTCGGGCCTTGCCCTGAGACTAGCACAGAAGAACCCACAAACAAATCTTAGTACTAGCTGTTATCCGACATTCAGTTCCCAAATACTTAGACTTTTTTTTGTTGTGCCTCCTGAGGCCTCCGCATGCGTTGCCCTTGTGTTGTCACTTCTCCAAAACTTCAATACTCTTTTTTCTTTAGTTTCAGCATTTTTTAAAAATAATTTATTTTACACCTATTATACCACAGAGCATGTTTCAAACACTGACATATAACCCCCTAATAAGATAAAGCAAAAACCAAAAAAAGCTTATCTTATCAGAAACAAAGATACTCTATCACTTATAGTGTTCAAATATTATGGCACTTTTAGCTTTCATTTGACAAAACATTCATGAAATATTCAGTAGATTACTTGACAAATAATACCTTCAAGTAGATGAACTGTCCTAAATTGTTTATTGGGTTATGAATTTTACAAACATCACTTACACTATTAGGAGTAACTGTGGAGCTGGAGAGTCAGTGCGCCTTCTCGAGCCGCCTGGCGACAGCCACCAGCAGTGCAGTGGAACCTGCGGCGGTGACCCTTGCGGCCTGCACACGTCAGCCCACGCATCTCCCTGGGCTTGTGGACCAGCTTGGGGATCACTGGGTGTCAGGATTTCTCCTAATGGCTTTGTGGAATGGACCGATAAGAATAACCCCACAGAATTTGAATGTGGACTCTTCGCCAATCCAGTGAGAATGCAGAACTCTCGGAGCCCACAGTGGCATCCCGCTCGCTTCTCAGCAACAGACTGAAGGCTTCGTGTACACTTCAGCTGGCTAAGGCCATGCTGGACAGGCTTGCCCTAAGTTGCTTCCTTAGGAACTGGACGTTTGCGGCCACCACAGCGCACGTGAATCCTGTATATGACATATCCTTGCTTGGCCTTTGTATCCCAGTTTTCAAGCTTTGTCTGGCCGGGTGGGGCGAGGAGCCCTGTGGAGCGCCAGGAGCTGGCAGTGCTGCCAGCAGCAGACCAGCGGCAGAAGCGCATCCCATCGGACCGCTTCCTCCTCCACAGCTCCTGGATGTGCTTGTACGCACCCATCTTGGCGTACCTGATGGCTGCCGCCAGATGAAAAGGAAGAGGCCTCCAAAACTTTGTTATTCTTTGATAAAAATGCTGCATAAGCCAGAGTACTTTGTCACTTCTTTGGCAATTGTTCATTCCCAGGGTATCTTTCTTGTATACATGAGATATGTATGCTAATAAATGTTCATGTTTTTCTTCTGTTAATCTGTCTTTTGTTAGCAGGACCCTAAATAAAACTTTGTAGGGTACAGGAAAAATTGTTTTCTGCTCTACAGTGCAAAAATACATGGACATATAGTTTCCACTTAAATAGGGTCTGTGAGGATAAAAATCAGAAATAGATATTAGCATAAGAAAGAGCCATCTAGTCTCTGTTAGAAACTAAGTGGAGACAAATTACAGCATTGTATTAAAGTATGGACATGAATAAAAAGAGATCTTTTAAGAAAATCTGCAAGAACATATGGCTCAACATATTTATACATTTTTTTTTTCTACAAGTCACACACAAATATCAATCTGATTACTCTCGAGCCTGCCTCCTCTTGAACAACAAGTAGTACAGCCAGGAGTGCCCCTGGCCTCCTTTTCTAATCATCAGTAAAAATGACATTTTGCTGCAGAAAATGAAACAAAACAGAAAAATAGAGACAGGGCTGGGGAGATAGCTCAGCGGGATAAGCA
>PVKN010033124.1:0-12115 GCA_004027915.1 Capromys pilorides
AATAATAATAATAATAATAATAATAATAGACTTCTTTTGCTACCACAAAAATAGGATAAGTGTTTTTAAAGTTATTAACGAATAAGTAAAAGATTTAGAAACCAAGAATGACAGAATGTTTGATCAAAGCCACTCCTGAAATTTATGAGTGTAATAAAAAACGCTTCACAGATAATCCCTTACAGAATTTCAGTCTTAAAATGCTTTGAGGGGAAAAAAAAGAAAACTAAAAACTCTCAACCCTTATTTTGGCTTTTATTTAAAGTTAATACTTTAACTTAAAAATTCATCAGTATTCCCTGAAACTTTTATTTCAAACTCACAATTTCTAATCTATATAATGCCTATTGGTATTCAATTGACTGATTCTTTCTGTGAATTTATAAAATAGTAAAAATATACCACTAATAGTCAAGTTTATTTTATTGTTTTCCTGTATACGTTGTTCCATTCCCAAAAGAAATACTCGAGAATTATTTTTATTGTCTGCGATATGAACACCCAGGGCCATTAACTACCAGAACTTGATCTGGTGGTTACAGATTGAGTAATGATTAATTTTAAGCAGCGGACATGGCAAATTAATGTTGTGAGACTTATTATTTGATAACTTTTCTGGCAATTCCCTTCTAATGCTTTTTTCTAAAATAAAAGCACAGGGCCAGGCAGACAGCTCAGTAGAATAAGCGCCTGCTGGCAAACACAGGGTCCTGAGTTCAATCCCTGGTACAGCAAACAAAATATAATAAATAAATAAATAAATAAATAAATAAATTAAAAGCATTAAAAAGATATGTCCCGGGCCAGGTAGATAGCTCAGCACATGCCTGACAAGCACAAGGTCCTCAGATTGGACCCCGGAAGGAAAAAAAAAAGGTGAGTTCAGAAATGTGAGGTCAGTTTCTAGAATCATATTTTAGTATCTTAACTTTCAAAAGCCACCATGACGAGGCAGTACTGACCAGCCAGTAATGGATATGACTCAGGAATTATCGCGCTATCGCCCTGGCTACCATGGCTTCGAGTATCTAAATTTCCAAGTTTGCTGCTGTGGCCCAAGCCGTCCTCTGGCATGGCCTCAATGACTGGCTACCTGTGGAGTTGCTCCTGAACTGCACCGTCACAGAACTGGGGAGCCTGCTTACCACCCGAAGGGTGCACAGTTGGATTGTTTGAAAGAGGTTGCAAACAAAATGCAGCTGGCTTTATAGGAGATCCAGTCACCCTGGCTTTTGGTCAAAATCACTGAGGTCCCCAAGAGTCAGTAATGAGAGCGGAATGTGTGACCACATTTGTCATACCTGGCCCGCTTGCTCAGTGTAAGTCCAGGACATCCGTGGACTTCATTGACTGCTCGACAAACCATGTAAGTAAACACTCTTGCAATCTCTTTCAAAACATGCCCAGTCTTACTCACTCCTGTTTCATACTTGTGAATGCTGGAGCTTTGTTAATGCTCCTGATCAAAGTTTTAGTAATTTCCTAGGCACGCCATTTGCATAGTTATTTCCTGATCCGCCCTCTCTCTCTGCCCTGGAGGTCTTCATTTCTCAGAAACACTTAAAAATACAGATTATTTCATTTCTACCCTGCCCCAATCTGCAAACGGAAAAGGACTCGCTAGCTCATTCATATTGCTAATTGGGTTGGGAGCATGTGATCCCGTGTGTTCCTGCAGGAAAGGCAAACAAACCTCTTTTGTAAGCAGGTTTTAGCAGCAGAGAGAGGCAGACTTCTACCTCTTTGCAACTCTAAGAGAGAGAACTGTAGATGACTAAACACTGTAGATGGCATTCCAGAATCACAGAGAGGATCTCTGGGGGACAGACAGGTGCTCAGAAGCCCAGAAGAGATGACCATGAGGGCAGGCACACTGGCAGAAAGGAAAGGCATCTCGTGGCACCTTTCCCTACCACTTGTGGAACAGGAGAATTGCAGTGTGAGGGAAGAGCGGGGTTTTCAGAAGACAGATTCCAAGCGACTCTGACAATAGGGAAGGCAATGGAAACCCATCCCCAACTTTGAAGATCTCGCTTTCTCCACGTGCACTGCTGTGACCACTCCTTTTTCCAGCACGAGCCTTTCCAGGTAGAGGATTCTCCTCAGCATGCTGCAACTTTTTGGGAGAAGTGTATGAATCTTTGGAGTAACAGAGTCCAGGCACCATGGTGGGGATGAGACTGTGGCCTGAATGTCACAAACCTGTGGCAAGACTCCTCTGCCTTAGAATGTCACAAGCTCTGGCAAAAGACCACAGGGCAAGCACGATACCGATGGGGGCTATTAAGGACTCAGGGGCAAAGCCCCTCCCTGCCTTCCCTTCCCCTCACCCCCCCCTTCAGGGTCTTGTTTTGCAGTCAGAAACCCACCAATACCAAAAGTGAACTTTAAAAATCACCAGAGTAGCTCAAGGCTTTTCTTTTACACGTTGGCCTGGTGACTCCTCGGTCCTACTGTCCATGTCTCCAGATGTCACACACCCAAGGCCCCTGCCAAGGCTGGCCCTGGCCTGGGCTCCCTTACAACACCACTAGACAAAATTACACACACGATTCTACAGCTAGAAGAACTATGCTAAATCAGTATGCCACACTATCAACACAGATTTAGTCTTTCTTAATATGTTACTATATAATAAAAATAGAATGTTAGTTTAATATAATTGTCTATTTTTGGTTTATGGGTGTTTAAGGATCCACTCTGGAAATGCCTTCGGAGAATATTTTAATTTTGCACAATTTCTAAAAATGATAGACTAAAACCTCAACACAGAGAATTAACTTTTGTCTCTTTTTTGGTTTGTGGTAATCAATAAACCAGTTCACTGCAGTCTATGATTGCTATGTTCTGTGGTGTTGTATCGAACATGACAACACAGAACTGGAAGCTACTTTTTTATATTGAATAGCCTTGCAAGGAAAGGTAAATATCAGAACAGCTTCTCAACTCATATATAAACAGAATATTCTTGTTCAGCAATTTCTCCAGGTTTGGAAATGAGCTCTTCCTTTTTCAACATTGAGGATAATTGATTTGCTACATCTCCAAAGAACATTCCCCATTTGGAAACAAGTACAAGACAGTTTGGGGGTTCGTGCGTGTGTGGTTGTACACAGAGATATTTAACTTATTACAGAGTTGGAAGAATATATTGTGAGAGACATCTTGGTGTTCAAAACATGTACGCCTAAGAAAAAGTAAAAGGTCATCAAATAAATACAGACTCCCAATTTCTTTTCAAAAGATTCCAAAGTAATGTGTGTTGAGGAGATATTTTTCATTTTCTCAATGCTTTTTGACCTTTGAGAAAGAATAATCTAGAATTAGGGTCACGCCTTCCTTGAAAGGAAGAGGATGACATCTCAGTGGGTTGGGCCCTGATCCATTTTCCTTTGTTTGGATAAAGCCCCCTCACCTGCCCTCCTTATGGGGCACCAGTCCTGCCTTTGAGGACACGAACACTTCCCTGGGTTTCCAGCTCCAGCTGTCCTGATGGTACAGGGGCCATGGTTCCAATGCTACCCAGAGGACCCACAGACCCAGAGGTGAGTGTGCACTGGGGCAGGGGGAGGTGAGGTGCAAAGGAAGAAAACGGACCCTGGATACGAGTAGCGAGGTGGCCATGAGGTGCCATACACGGTGGTAGATGACCTGTGGACAGACGACCACACCCCACGGGGCAGGCTGCAGTGTGCAGTTGGTGAGCTCCAGAGTTTGGCACAGCGCAGGGAACAACACACAGGGACTATCTGAAAACCAGTGCAAATCTCTCCATGATGCAGGAGTTAAAACTCAGTTGCCTTCTTCCATGTAAGATAAACACTTCCCTCACTCCTTAGAGCCATGTCTCATACAGTCACTACGTGTCACCAGTGTCCACAGGGCACCCAAAATATGTCACATCTTAATGGAGGTGAGTGGTAAGTATAAAATAGACATCAATTTCCAAGACAGTACAAAGAAAGTAAAATATCTCATTACTAACATTTTATATCGATTGCATATTGAAACGATAATATTTTGGATATAATGGATTAAATAAAATATATTACTAAAATTAACTCCACATGTTTCTTTTTGCCTCTTAAAATATGGTTATTAGACTATTTCAGATTACATATGGCTTGCATTATCTTTCTCGTGGGTGACGCTGACTTAGTCAACCACTCAATGTCCTGATTATAGATAAGTCCTTCCGAGCAAGATAGCATCTGATGGAGAATAATCAGCAAAAGTCATGATTCGAAGTTTCAGTACATTTAGACCCTTGCTTCCTATTTATGGAGGACAGTCATATAGAGATGTTAACGTCTAAAAATTTTGCCAAAGCTGAGGTAACATTTCAACCTGGTAGTCATTCACTCAAGGCTACTAAACAGCTCTGATGAGGATGTTATTTTATTAACTTCCTTAACTAAGATGTCAAAACAAATGCCAAGCCTTGAAAGCAGACTGGGAGAGAAACAGGGAAAATGAAAGGCAGATTCTGACGGATAGGCAGACAACATAAAGACAGAGGGGACCAATTATTTATTTCACGATTGACTCATTTCTGATACCATCGCAAGTTGTACTATGTATAACCTAAGTGATTTTTGAGTGAGAGCAAATAGAACATTGACTTGAGCAATTTGGGCCAGTGTGAAGTAAAAAGCTTGGTCACTTCAAAGTGATGAGTGAATTCACACTCCAGGAGGAGTGTTGGCCTCCTGGAGATTTTACTTGCAGGTAAGTAGAGAGGTAAGACAGTCAGACCTGAAGTCGAGGGCATAACCCTCTTGGCTTGGCCAACCCACTTCCTCGCCCACAGCTCGATGCCACAGAAAAGCCATCTAATGTTACCAGAACAGCTGAACAGAGTGGCAGGGCTTCGACTCCAGGCTAAAAGAGGAGATGCCTCATCTTCCCTAATCATTCCTAGCACTGCAAACACCCAAAGAAATCCCTCTGAGAAGGTGGCGCCCCAGTGCCCAGCCGGCCAATGGCCTGTCCTCCAAAGCCCAGGCACAACAGCTGAAATCAGAGGCCCCCCCCAGCCCCCCACCTTGGATTCCTAGGCAGCAGCAACCCAGAGCCGTAACTAGGTATTGACGGCAGCCTGCAACCAAGTACAACATGCCAATCAGCCAGCGGCACGGGCCCTGGGCTCCTCTGTGGAACCTCCCACTCCTTACTGTCTTAAAAATGGTTCCGACTGTAAAAATACCAGAACAGCCATGGTGGCAGTGGAAATAATCCTAAGAAGTATTTTCTTTTCTTAGAAGGTCAGCGTTGCTGCAGCATCTAAGGCAGCCACATGCAGAGAGATTAAGAACCAAATCTCAGTAACATCAACATAACGTGCAATGAATGTTACACATTCTACCGTATAATACTTGCAGGGATTTTTTTTTTTTTTTTTTTTTTTAAATAGAATCAGCTGGCAGGTTCCAGCCACAGCCAGTGAAGCAGCCCGTACACCTCCGGCATGTTTCTGATATCTAACTATAGAAGTATTTGTCTTCATCTCCCAAGCTCTTTTATAGCACATGGTATGCATATTTCAGCATCCAACATTATGAACTCATGACCAACTGTCAGTTGATGGCTATCTGCCACATGGGGTCTCCACAAAAGGCATCCTTATTTGGGCAAAAGCTCTTGTCTGCACCAGTCCGTCTATATTTTCCCTTAGAAGAACTTTATTTGGATTATTATTCGCTGTTAGTGGAAACTCAGAGGCTGCCTGTGTAGCAACTGAGAGGCGGAGAAATAAATCCTTAGCTAGTTAAAACACTTAGCTGATAAAAAACCATTGGTAGCTTTGTTAGCTGTAAGCAAACTCTCTACCGCCCTCTCGTGGTAAATCTGTACGATGCTATAGGAGGACCACAGAGACGCAGCAATGTGAGTTTAACCAAACACAGGTAAGCACTTTCATTCTGGGTAGGAACAGCCACAAATCATACCCTTACGGTGCTTTATGAGCTTTATAATTTACATTTCACAGTGTCACACGTGGTGGTGGGGGCAGTGGGGTGAGGGTGGGTGGGGCTTGAAATATGGAAATTAGAACTCCTGTCTTTCAGAGTATAATGATTTCACTATATTTAGTCACAGTGGTTACATATGAGGCAAATTGATTTTTATGAGATTTAGAACTGCTAAAGATTCACGCTCACATTTTTAAAGTTCCTTCATAACCAAAAATAGGCTGATGTTTCCACTGGTTTGGAATTATTAGAACCAAGGAAAGAAGTCTGAATAATTCCCTAATATGGAAGAAAACAAATTTATTTTTTTTTAAATAAGGAACAGTGTATTTAATTCTTAGGCTAGAGAGCACACAGAAGCTTAAGATTTATACAAACCAAGCATAGGTATAAATTTTCTTTCTTTGTCTTCTAAAAGTAAAATCTAAAAAATTTCTCAACTCCAGGTTTAATAACCAGCTGCCCAATTTAGTACTTATTTTTACTTTTTTAAAACGACACTTCAAATGTCTGCTGTATGCCTTTTGACAATTTCCTGCCTGACAGGCCCATCCCCAAAATGCAAACAAACTTGGTATTAAAGCAAACTGAGGAACTTAAGAAGCAGCTGGGGAGAAGCTGTGGCGAAGTACACAAGAACATAAACTATTTCTCATTTCTCATTTCTAAGTCTCTCATTTAAATAAAAGGCAGTCTTCTGCCCAGTGTCCGCAGAGCCTCTCTGGCTTCCACTATGACTTTAGAAGCAGATTCATCCTGACGTGGCTTTGCCATTCACACGTGGAAGTCTAGTGTTGCAACAACAGTTGTTTGCTTGGTCTTTGACTTAGTAATGTTCTCAAAGTGATTGTACTATAAAATTAAACAGCTGGGAGTTCTTTAGCAGAACATGACAAGTCTTGCTCTTCTTTGTACTATTGTGCAAGCTGAAATACGCTTTCTTTCATGTCTTTTTATTCTAAAATGAATTCCCTAGTTAGCCTTGTTCAGCTTTTTTAAAAAAAAAATAATAAAGAGGGTGGTGTTTTCTGACCTCTGAAATGCACCGGCATTTACACAAGGTACGCCCTCAAAGGGCTTTTGTGTTAATTCTTATTATGGAATGTAAAATGATATTCTGCCCTACTGGAGTGCCAGTCCTGTGTAGAATAAGGGCGTTTGTATTTCTGAAGACTGAGGTGGCTTATGCCTATTTTGCAGATGGGAAAACTGAAAGATTGCTAAGTGGTGAGGAGGCGCAGAACCAAGACGTTCACAGAGGCTGGAATTAAATTTAGAATTTGACTCCTAGCCCAGGACTCTCGCCACGTGAGGGCCCTGAGTTTTTGGAATGAACAGAAGACCAATTTTAAAACATTCTTCTGACATTATTAACCACAGCCTCGGCCTCGGGGAGCGGGGGAGGGCGGGGCCCCGGAACACGACACAAAGCCGCGAGGTGCACCGCTCTTGCGATGTTGCTAATAGTGTGGACTACCTGATCCATGATGCAGGATACGCTAAGAGTATTCAGGGGCTTGATCGTTCGTCTGAAGCTTGGAAAGTCAGAATCCAGATCCGAGGCCTCCTGTAGGGCCCTTCTGAGCCAGAGCGCCAGCGTCCTGGCAAAACACGCGCTGCTGGAAGTGTCCCCAAGACCGCACTAGAAGTTGCGGAACCCACCACGCGATGACGTCGGCTCTTTCACTGGAGTGATTTATAGGCTGGTGGACTCTGCAGCCGATGGAGAACCTGGGTGCTGTCTAGTCTCAACTGTCACTCAGCCATCAGCCAGTGGAGACGTGCCACCCCACGCAGCGCTGTCACCCCACGAAGACCACCGTGCCCAAGCGCATTTTCCAAGGAACTGAAATTAGTAAAGTCAAACTCGAGCTGAGCGGGACATTTCCGCTGTGTCCCAGTGCCAAGCCACACAATCTGGAAGGCTCCCGGGCAGCGCGGGTCCTGGCAGGCCCGCTGGGCACCGCGCTCTCAGCTGTTTGCTCAGCCCCAAGTGGGAGGGGCGACGGGGAAGACACTCGCGTGAGAGGCATCAGGACAGCGCAGGGGCGCTTGGCATCTCTGTCTACCACCTGCTCGCTTTGTAGGCTGGCCTGGGAAAAATAAGCGAGTCCTCCTGGGACAAGGATGAGCTTGCGGGGTGGGGTGCTGAGCCCCCGCGGGCAAGGAGAAACGGACTGCAGCGTATGTTGATAAAAGTCGCCTTGGCAGTTTCTCCGTCCTAGCCAATGCCTGGAGGCCCCATGCCACCTGTAGCTTCCAACCTGGGTACTTTTGTTACTCAGCTTCCTCTGACAATAGCAACATTCCCTCTTATCTACCTGGACTCCTGCTTGGTCTAGACAGAGTGGGCGTTGCACCCTCTAGAAAGCGTTCTTATTCTCCTATCTACAAAGAACCTTCGGCCTTAGCTTACACATCCAGCAGGCTTCTACCCTGGCGCCGATCTCTCTCTGTAGGCAAAGAGTGTCTGTCTTTCTGCCTCAGCAGACTCCAAGCAAATTGCATCGGCCACGGTCAGTACAGTGTCATCACAGTGCAGGTCCAGAACATGGCTAGGGACAAATGGCTTCACCATGCGTTCAAACCAACGTCTGGTATTTCATCAGAGGATAGGAAATGCTGTGTTTGTTAGGCTGCACTGACCACTGACCCTACTGAAGAAAACAGAACTTCTAAAGAGGGCAAGGTAGGTGGAGTTATGACGGGTGCCCCTCCTTACCCACATTGCACCTTCTTTTGGTCATGACTGTAGTTAATAAGGGAAAGATATGTACAACCAAGTATCAGTTTGTACCATGTAACGCTGAGATTCAACAACTGCCAATGACTTAAATACTTCACCAAAAGCTGCTTTCTCTATGGACACACAAATCCCCAAACCCAAAGGGACACTGGCTATTCTAGCAGGCCGTGTGCCCGGGAGGCCAGCTAGGCCTAAGAGGAAAGAAGTTCCCTGGGGAGGGGAGCGTACTGCCTGATGGAAATTATCATTTTAAAGAATCTCGGCTCCACAGCATTGCCTAAATGTGCACGCAGGGTGAATCTATAATGCAGAGATGAAATTTAAATTCCAAAGAAGATTTTTAACAAAGATCAATAAGATAGGAGATTGATCTGCAGTTAAAGTTCCCAGTAATGGGATAGTCTAGAAATTTCATAAATAATGCTTTTATCTTGATTGCAAAATAATCTCCTGCCACAAAAACAAGACGAATCAAGGTAGGAAATTGTTCGGTGGGAATTAAAATGTCACACTTTACACGAAATAAAGCGCTGCAATCACCAGGGAAACACACATTGCAAATGTGTTAACACAAAATTACATACATCACTTAATTATATAAGCGCACAGCTCCTGAGTAACCTATTAGCTAAACATGTCGGGCTGAGGTTGAATATATACGTGCAATATTTTTAGCACAATATTTTCAGCCCTGGCCCCACAAAGCCTGAGATGGCAAATGCCATTAAATGGAGATGCAATCAGGTTGAAAAGGAAACATTAACACACAGCAGACAATTGAGAAGAAAATACAGTGAGCTTGTGTTCTTCTACATGTGCTTGCAAACCTTACATAACTCTTCATTGTCTCCTCCGTCTGGCTTGCAGCCCAGGTTTGTTCTGTGCTATACTAATTTTATAATAATAAACGGCCACGCCGGCTTTATGAAATCACACACAATGAGAGTTACAGTTACCTCTGCCTGTCTCTGCCAGTGATGGCCACCATCCTGACATGAAACACAGCCTCATGCGAAACCATGCACTTGGCTTAACATGGCCCCTGGAGTTTACCTCTGAAAAAAAAAAACCAATAATGTCATCTATTCTTTCCTGTCCAGGGCACTGGGGAGGCTGGTGAAACTGGTGCTGGCTACCCAAGTTACATAAGGAGGGAGAGAGGGCACAGGCTTTGAGGACAGGTGGCTCTGAATTCATTTTGTAGATCAAGCAATAACATGATACCGAGCAAGTCATCATCTCTCAGAGGCTGAATGTGCCCATCCTTCTAATTTTTTTTTTTTTTTTGTCTTTTTGAGACAGGGTCTTGCTATGCAGTTCAGGCTGGCCTTGAGCTCACTTTTGTAGCCCAGGCTGGTCTCGAACTCACACCCGATCCTCCTGCCTCAGCCTCCCAAGTGCTGGGATTACAGGCGTGCACCACCACGCCCAGCCTACCCATCCTTCTAAAGGGGGTGATATATCTACCTTGAGGGATTATGATGTACAAAATACACACGCAAGCTCACATTAGGCCATACCTACCACACTATTTAGTATTCAGAGGACGCTAATAATGGGAATACTATTATTATCACTGTTGAATGTACAAACATATGGAAGTAATAGATTCCTTGAAGCATTGTGGCAAGTCAGTAGTTGCCTAGTGAGAGCTACTGACACTTGGGAGACAGGTGAGTCTCCTGCACAGAAGTAAGCGCCTTGCAGAGCCCAGGAAGAAAGAAAAAGTACTGGAAAAGTATAGTACCACTTGACACAAGCAGTGGCCGGGGCTTCCTGGAAGGGGGAAAGGTAGCCTAAGCTTGCAGCTTGTCCAAGACAGAGGCAGTCACTGGGCTTGTAACGGTAAAATACGTGTCAGTAATGATAGATATCATGTTTGGAGCAACTTTAAATTGCAAGCTACAAAGGAAGAAAGGTAGTAACTACACAGGGAAGTGTGGCCAGAGATGGGGTGGTGAGGAGACTGGCCAAGAATTACCATTCTCTAAATAAATCACTGATTTATTGGCAATGCTCATTTGACACTCAGGTGCCCAAGTTCATCCAAATCCCCGATGTTAGGACCCATATACACAAGGCTGTAGACACTGCAGGAATCTAACAAACACAACAAACTGGGCTGAACGTGGAAGGTCTAGAAGAAAGATAATCTGTTGGTTGTAGGAAGCCAGTATAGATAGACCTCTCTTTCAGGAAAGTTGAACCTCAATGGGAATTCAAGGTTATTTTTCTGGGATTTCTCATCAGAAGATTCCTCTTAATAATAACATTTTTGATAAGTCCTTACATGGCAGAAGAGAGGAGCAAATTTAACTTCTGCTGAAGTTACAGCAGGACAGGTCGTTTAGGAGAAAAGAAATCATTTAAGAGGAAGAATTTAAGGTCCTTCTTTCTACTGTGTAAGCCAGGTCTTGATTTTGCTTCTAAGGGCCAATGGTCACTGATTCAGTAAATATTTATTGCTGAACATCTTTACGCTAGTCCAGCTAGTGGTGAAATCAACCACTAGCCTTGATGTTAGAAGTCTTGATATTTTCATTCATCTGAGGACACAGTGTGCTCACTCAGCAGCAGCTCCTCCACCTGCAGCCGTGGGCCTTCCTGGGATATTTGGGGAGCTATGAATGGTAGTTCACAGGACAAACCTACCTAGGGATGTAGCTGGCTCAGCTAACAGTTTTGAGAGTTATCAATTGAAAATCATGAGATTTTCACAGTAAATAGGATGTCTGGCCTTTCTTAGAGGTTGGAGGACCTGACAACACTGAGCTCAGATTCCCATAACACAACAAAAGGTGAGCTGAACAGCAGCTGCCCTTCAGATGGGACAGAGGTGGCTCTTGGTTCTGGGTTCTGGTAAGGTCCACCTGCTCCTCTCCCTCTAGGCTCCCTGCTGCTACCCCAGGACACCTGGGCTTGGGACCTCTGCCCTGGGAATTCTCTTCAGCACTCTACATTGCCAGTAAAATGTGGCTATGAGAGACACCAATGGTAGGGGTCAGTTATTTGCAGAGCTGAGAGGTTTTTGATCAACTCCTGCTCTCTACTGAGTCGGCTAAGTTCAAACATCTTAGGCTCGACTACCAGAGGTATGAGCATCCTTTTTGTTAAGAGTTTTCCAGATCCCTTTTAGCCATACATTTATTTGGATTATATAGGAAGCAATTCTGCTGCGTGACAGAGAAGTGGACCAAGTGACAGGAATAAGCGTCTACTCAGATAGCAGTTTCCCTCTTTGCAAGTGTCCACAGTGGATAGAGCCTTCTGTGTGACCCTGAGGATGCTAGGGCTCTTCCTTCCTTCCTTCCTTCCTTCCTTCCTTCCTTCCTTCCTTCCTTCCTTCCTTCCTTCCTTCCTTCCTTCCTCCCTCCCTCCCTCCCTCCCTCCCTCCCTG